>CM068301.1:63777020-63934340 GCA_034768395.1 Linum lewisii
TTTGGAAGTGGTTGGGCCCTAGTCGAGTGAAACACTTCCTGTGGCTTGCTGCCCATGACCGCCTACTCACCAATGCCGAGCGCCATAGACGGCACATGACCGAAGACGCCAACTGCCGCAGATGCCCCAATGTAAGCGAAACTGCTCTTCATACCCTTAGAGATTGCGATTATGCTAAATCAGTTTGGATCGCTTTGTTGCCTCCGAGCCTTGTGGGTGATTTCTTCTCAGGTACCATCCAAGAATGGATCATCAAAGGTGTCAGGTCTTCCCCAGACAGCCTGCTTTTTGGAGTCACAGCTTGGATCCTTTGGAAGGCTCGTAACGAGGATATCTTTGACAATAAGCCTGTGACCAGCGATCAGCTCCGCCTACGAGTCCTGCATTGGACTGCCGGGGTTCGAGAGACAATGAAAGCCGAGTCACAGACTTTGTCAGAGTCAGTCGAACGGAGAAGGGAGACACTTCTGAAGTGGATTCCTGCCCCGGACGAATGGTTGACAGTTAACTGTGATGGTTCTGTTATCCAGCCTCACGGCCTTGCTGCTGCAGGAGGTATCATCCGTAACAACCTTGGCAGAAGACTGGGAGTCTTTGCTGCAAATCTTGGTTCTTGTACCATCATGAGAGCTGAGCTCCGCGCAGCAAAAATCGGTCTTGAGTTGGCTTGGGAAATGGGAGCTAGGAAGGTGCACCTGCAGGTGGACTCCAAAGCCACCGCCCTCGCCATCACCGATCAAAGCACTGATGAGTCGCGACACAGCCATACGATCCGCCAAATCCGCCAACTACTTGATAGGAATTGGATGGTGGAAATCTATCACATCTATCGTGAAAGGAACCGCGTTGCGGACCTCCTGGCCCATTTCGGACATACTCTTAGTTTTGGTTCCCATTTCAATTTTGTTTGTACACCCGAGATCGAAAGGGCGATCACGGCTGATTATTTCGGGACCTGTTTCCCCGTTTGATTAATATGAATGAGTAAGGGCCCTCGCGCCCGCCTTTTCTACCAAAAAAAAAGAGGAAATAACGACAAGATTAAATGAGCTTACACCTAATAAAAATTAAGATGTTTGTATATTAACGGAAATTAATTTTTATAAACATGTAGGTTTGATTCTACACCGTTAGAAGTCGCTTTCACTAATTAATTAGTTTGTTAATTATTTAACGATCGTTTGTTAACTTAACGGACGTCATACATGTTACATAAGCTTTAGACATTTGAGCACATTTTAAATGAAAGGATTTTGATTTTTGAGTCATTCATATCTACTATGTGATATCTTAGGAATTTATTAGATTTTTTTTTTATCTAAAATCTAGGATGTAATGTATCTAATTTTTATTCACGGTCCTCGAAAATATTAAGTATATCGTATTGATACCAGTAAGTTAATCAACAAATGTTTCAGGTAAATATTTTATTGATCTCGAGGAGTACAAGATAACAACACAGTATCAGGTTAACCTACATGTTGTATGAAGAGAAACCGTAATTTTAAACTATACATACATGTAAAAAACAAGTTAGAAAATTCATATATATTGTTTATAGTCGAGGCGTTACTCACTTATTCGGCAACCCCACATATTGGGTCACTTCTGAACCCCGATCCTTGTGATACATATTGTGAACCATTTACATGCATGGTACACAGTGGCGGAGCCAGGAAATTGTGCAAGGGGGTTCAAAGTTCGTAGCATTTAAATTGTCAACTAAATAATTGAAAAGTCAACTCGAGAGAGAACTAAAAGTGAAAAACATACTACTTAAGATTCTTACAATCAACTAGCAATAATCATGGCACACTGTTTACAACGAACCACGACACTATTTCATATTCTGAAAACATTGTAGAACACATTACTTGTCTAAACTAGCACACAAATCTTGTTCAATATATTGATAAAAAAAAAAATCTTGTTCAATATATGTCACTAAAGCATCGTTCAGCCACTCATCATTCATCCGGTTTCGAAGATCGTTCTTGACATATTTCATGGATGAAAATGCTATATACACACTTGCATACAATCCCTACAATGAGGATTAGAGACTATCAGAGATAAAGTTCCTTGATGAAAGATATCACAACGACGATCGGCTGGCCAAATAAGTAATTTCGGCAAGAGGTAACAATAAGAGATTTTTTTTTTGCCGTAGTGTGTAGAGTTACGGGAAAGAGGAGAATTTGGATTTTTTCAATTTTCATGAGTTCTCGTTTCTGATTTTAAGTTATATATAAGACATGTGATTATAAATACAATGTTTATGTTTATATATGTATGTTGGTAAATTAAACACAAAGTTTTCGATTGTCTGATGGTTGAAACATTCATTTTTATAGGCTTGATGTCCTCGGTCCAAACAGCATTAGTACCAGCATATATAATCCATAATTGTATTTAAATTATCAAGGGGGTTCAGCTGAACCCCTTTCTATAACCTCCCTCCGCCAATGGTACATAACCCTATATACCCGATTCAAATTTCGCCAAGTTTTAGTTCATAATCTTTCGCTTAATTGTAATTTTTATTTACTTTAACACGAAACTAGATTAGTCGCGGCCTGTTGGCCGACTTCAACATAAGATAAATATTTAAAACATTACAGCCCCTTCGAGTTGGCCACGGGGCTTCCTATCCTCTCCAAACTCAGTCGAGTGTCTTCGTACCTCCTAAATTTTAAATTCTTTACAAAGTGAACTCATTACTTTAATACGGGTTCGGAGCAGTCCTACTAACGTCAGCGGTGTATTTTTTTGGCAATTTTACCACGTCATTGTTGACATGTAATAGAAAATATAATTTGAAATTTAAAAAACTAAAGATATTTAAAAAAAATTAAAGATATACCTGCCAAAGAATTAAAAAATAACTGTAGACAGCCCATTGGCCGATTTTTTGTGTTAATATTTTACCGAAAAATATTTATTTTTATTTTTATTTAGATTACTTAGAAGTGTGGTTGAATTTTTTCTACTTTTTAATATATAATAATTTAATTCATATGTTGGTAAAAAATTATAAATTTGTTATCAATTGTTGGAATATAATAAATAAAAGCATTATAATTATGCTTTATTGTTGTTACGTTGAAAACACTGCAACTTTTCTTTGATTAAATAGTAAATTACTCCAATCATTAAGTGTGACATTGTTGGTTGTTCACTTTGTCTCTTAAACATGAGGTTGAGAGTTCGATCCTTGTTCGTGAGAAAATAATCAAAAAATTTTGTTTGCCAAAATCGATTTTTATCCAAAATACCCTCATTCCTAGAATGAAGGAGAAGCTCTAAAATCCCCAAAACGCTGACGTGTCAACTGAAAAAAAGCGAAAATGCTTTAATGTATTAGAAGATGAGCCCCCTTAAGAAAACAGTGTCTATCAAAAGATACCAGTATCATACATATATCATCGAATGATCATTTCGAAACAGCTACACAGATCAATAACAAGATATGAGATATCAATAAAAATTAAAAAATCATAGATTATACAATAAAAAAAATTATATATAAAAAACATTTCCGTCGTCACAAGTAACGTGTTACAATGGGTTAGATGGGGAACTCCTATTGTGAGGACCCTATAAGGGTCCTTATATAAGGACACCATTCGCAGCCGTTGGATGAGGATCCTAATCTAACGATGGGAACAAGTTATGGACAGTTTCAGATCTGGATCCTGATCCAACGGCTACGAATGGTGTCCTTAAATAAGGACCCTTATAGGGGTCCTCACAATAGGAGTTCCCCGTTAGATGGACGGTAGATAACGACTGAGTTCATTTATTAGTAGAAGAATTATGGTACGTACAAGTTGAGAATTAGTACAAATATTCAACGGCGTTAAAAAAAAAGTCGCCTAATGACGGAAGAACTAATTAAGATTTAACGGTACGGATCCCATGACTTCCGTGCACAATACTATGATGAGGTTAACAATTCACTTCCTATTGTTTCTTCTAATTACGATAAGATCATCCGGATTTTGAACGGGTAAAAGAGTGATTTCGATTTAAGTAATGTTCGAATTTCGGGTTGTTCTCGATATAACAGTTTGTCTTACGTGTAAGGCTTGCTGGATCTTTGCAAACTTCAATTCCTTTTTCACCAGTTTTCGTTTGAAGGGCATGTTAATGACTAATATAAAAACTACTAACCATCTCTCAATTATTCGAGTTATTGGGATCTAACGATTCACAAAATTAGTATATTAACCATCAACCACTAGTACCGCAAGTTGAGCCGAGCCTCCTAGTAGCCTACATACCAATAAATCATTCCTTAAACCATGGCTATTATCGTGGATTAGTGTCCACTACCATACATTAATCATTTCCCTACATAATTATTTTGGAGTTGCTTCTGGTGGGAGTCGAACGACAAATTATAAGCGTTTGTGATAAAGTATTCATTGGCATCTATTTCAATGTCAATCTTTTTTTAATCAAACATCTCAATTTCACTAGTCTTAATTTAATCACAAGATGACAAACGTTACATTTTATCTTAATTAAGAGAAAATAACACTTTGGTCACCTCTTCTACTTTGCCAATTTAACAGATAGCCCCTATGCTATAAATTGTTCTTTTTACCTCCTCATACTTCGACCACTTTATCGTTGAGTCCTTTCATTCCAACTTTTGTCTTCGTAACATTAAATATGGACACATCCACACGCCACCCGAGAGAGATATTAGAGGTAGGAGATGAAGAGTTAGTTAGGGAGGTATCGTGAAGCGTATGGTGAAATAAGAAGGGTTTTAAAATCACACGTGTAATTCGTCGATTCATCCTGTCTAATTATATACACTTATATTCTCACTTAGAAAATATTTATTAAGCTAATACGTGACTATTGGAGCTAACATGGTGTACCGAATGCGCATCAATTAACGCCACGAAGACGAAAGTTGGAACAAAAGGACCCAAACAACAAAGTGGTCAAAGTAGGAGGGGGTAAAAATAACGATTTATAGTACAGGGGGTTATCAGTTAAGTTGGAAAAGTAGAGGGGGCAAATTGCAATTTTCCCTTTTAATTAATTACAACTTGTGATAAGTGGGGTTGGGGATTAGTAATAAGTTGAGACAAGAGTTGACATTGTGATATTAATTCATAATCACAAACCAAAAATCATATTAAAATTCAATCACTATGAGCTAACCAAGGGAAATTAAGCAACCAAATGTTCAAGCTTATCATGCTAATTAATATTGTTTAATATTGTTGATAGTGATCAAAATTCACCTAGAGTGGTGTCATCAATTTTGACAATTTCATAGCTAATTAAAGTGTTAATTAGAGATTCTCTCTTTGATTAATGATGATTTTCATAGGGTGGTTAGTCTGATATTTTGAGTGAAGAGATTGTCAATTGAAATTGTATTCAATAGATGTTGATTGATTGAGTTAAATAAGAATTGGAAAAGTAATTCTAAATATTTAGAGGTTATGAGTTTGAATTTGAGGTCGGAGAAGTAAACCATTTATTTTGGGGGAAGACTTGAAGTATTGAGCTTGGTTAGGGGCCATAGTGGCTAGAGTGACGATATAGTAGGTAGCTGGCATGAGTTGGTGAATTAAGTGTCCTTGCACCGAAGGTTTCACCGAGTTAGGCTATGAAAGAGTGATACGTCTGATCATATCTCTTCGTTATTTAAAAATAAACCTACAAGTTTGATTTAGATTGATGGGAACGATCTAATGCAATGTGTATTGGCCGCCTGCTACTTGTTCTCTTATTTGGCCCTTGCTGAAAGCCCACAGATCAAGAAATGACCCAAGCCTGCTACCCTGAAATGTTTTTTTTTTTTAATATCACAATAACTCTCATCAAAGAAAATCTTAAAATTATTTATGGAGAAAGTCAAACTCGAGATCGAGATGCATGCAGCCAAATCTAGATACAGCCAAGCTCTTTCACTTTTTCGACGTCTGTTTGTTTTGTCGCAGAGCTTGTATATTTTGTCTGATTGGGTGAATTCTTGTTTGATAGATTTGGAGGATAGGCGAGAGATTCAAATCACAAACTATGCTAAACAACCATGGACATTGATTCATCTATAACTATGTGGCAATCCTACTAATAGATAAATGATTTAATTTGCAATGTTTGAAGTTGTCACTCTTTGTTGCATCACTCAAGATATGGAAAATCAAGATTCAAATCTAAAGGATGGACAAGTTTTCTTCCCAAATCTTGAGGAAGGAATAATTTATGTGTTGATAAGATTATCAGAAGTCACTTCTACTCCCAGTAATACATTGACACGATTACATGATCTATAAGGGTTAGTTAGGTTTGTGTAGATTGAGATTGAACCATAATCACATATTTTAAATATCATCTCGAGAAGATCGTTTTCTATCGTGAAATTGAAATTCTAGTGAATTTGATGATATAAGTAAAATAAATTTTGTTGGAGTTGTCAATATCATCGTAATTTGATACTTTGTTTTCCTATCATTTTAACAAGCTGAAATTAGGCTTCAAACGGAATACAAGATCGTTTCCCTTATGATTGTTGGGAGAACTGAAAATTTCTTTGAAATTTTAAATTTATTGTTTTCCTATCTAATTGCAATCCAGAATTGTAATAGAATAAATTACTCCCTTAAATCCCCTTCCATTTGAAATAGATTTCAAATTCCGATTGGAGTTGAATTTGGGTGGGGAGGAATTCAGTTCTGGAAATATTGAACGAACAATTAGACACAGAAAACAAAAAATTAGAAAATCTGACATAATTTCTCAATTCCTCCTCCTAAATCAAAGGTCGGAAAACAACCATACAATTTCGGAAGGGAATTACAATTCCTTCCTATTTGAAACAAAATTCAATTTTCGTTCGAAGGAATTGGACCTCGGCCAAAATTCAAATCCAGTTAAATTAAACGGTCATTTTATAGCAAACTGGTGAAATTTGTCAATTTCAAGAAGTAACACAATGTAGAAGTCTGAAAAATAACAAGGACCAATTCATCCAAAAATAAAATAACAATGGCCATTCTGTTTTTTTATTATGTCCAGGCCCAATATCTTCAAACAAAGCCCATCCCAAAACTCCACCTCTTATTCTTATTCCGCAACAGGAACAACGTGTAATCCCCATGAACCTCCACGTGTCCAATACGTGGAATCCCAAAACGTCCACGTGGCTCCACGTAGCACCAAAGTCTAAACTTTCCCTTCCTTGTCTTCTTCCTCATCCCTCATTTACCGCTTTTCTCTAACGGACCCCCAAAACGACGCCGCAGAATGAGCCGATTCAATTCCTTGAAACCCTTCCTCGCCGCCGGCAACCTCCGCCGCTGCACTCACTCCAAACCCCTCGCCGACTCCGGCCCCGTCGCCTCCCTCCTCAAATCCCGATCAGTAATCCGCTTCTCCGGCCCCGATACCATCAAGTTCCTTCAAGGCCTAGTCACCAATGATGTCCGACGATTCGGAGAATCGTCGCCGCACGAGCGCACGTCGACGATTCCAACTCCGAACATGCCGGCGCCTCCGAGCCGCCGATGTCGCCGCCTGCTTACTCCGCAGTAGATTTCTATTCGACTCTTCTCTCTACAAGCAGTGAAGGATCGGAAGCTTGATCCGACCGGTTCGGGTCCCGGGTCGGAATCCGGTGGCTCGTATGAGCTCTTCGCCGATGTCGATGCTTCCGTGCTAGACGAGCTACTTCAGACATTGAAAAAGTAAGCTTTCGTTCACCATTTTATTGCGTTTTTCCTGGATTGGAATTTGATTTTAGAAAGGGAAATTACTTGAATTGGTACCTTTTCTGCTGAACTTGGATGTGCGATTGTGCATAGCAGTGAATTCTATCCTTGATGAATGATAAATCGAGCCACGATTCGTCGAAAATAGACGAAATGGTGGAAGGTTGGAGGTAAGCTGTAGGCATTGTTTTATCCATCTTCTGGGTGTTTTTGCAGGTACAGGTTAAGATCAAAGGTCGAGATTGAGAATGTAGCAGAAGAGTTTCGATGCTGGCAACGATTCGGGGGAGATATCGGCGAGGAATCTAGCGAAGTAGAAGAGCCCGAGGCAGCTAGTGTGGGATGGGGATCTGGTATTGATCGTGCTGGTATGTCAGCTTCACATGGAACTGGAAACAATGGATGGCAATGGTTCAAAGATCCGAGACTCGAATGCCTCGGTTTGAGAGGGATCTTCCCGTCTGATACAACCCGTAAGTTTCACGAAATCGAATAGACTGATATGATGAGTATTGGAGCTTGTAATTGATGCCATGTGATGTAACAATGCAGCACCGTTAGTCGAGGCTGATAAGGAAACGAACGAGGAGAACTACCTGTTGTGGCGAGTTGAGAAGGGGGTTGCAGAAGGCTCGTCCGAGATTCGGAAAGGTGAGGCAATTCCGCTCGAGTACAATCTCGTGGGATTGAACGCGATAAGCTTCGACAAAGGCTGCTACGTCAGTCAAGAGCTTATCGCAAGGACTCACCATCGAGGGGTGATTCGGAAACGCTTGGTTCCTTTGAAGTTCGTTGACGATGATGGCAAAGGTGCAAACTTTAATGTTTCAAATCAAGTCTTTTCGATTCATTTCGTCTCTGTCGAATGTAGCATATGTATAACTTGCTGATGCTTGTGTTGCAGAGGTGGAACAACAAGTGGCTCCTGGTTCAGAGGTGATTAATGCCGGCTCGGGAAAGAAGACTGGTTCCGTGACAACTGCAATCGGTTCGCGAGGCCTTGGTGTTCTGAGACTGGATGATGCATTCGGAGAATCGGGTTCATTAGTCATAGAAGGGTTGGAGAATGTCAAGGTTGAAGCTTTGAAACCGAAATGGTGGCCTAATGAATGGTTTCCAGAGCATCAACAATAGATAACTACAGAATGTTTTAGCAACCTGCAAAAGATTTGATGAATGAATAATAGAACTGCATCTTCTTCGAGCATACGAATACGTTTCGTGACAGTAATTCTGTAGCGTAGAGCTGTAGATCATATGTATCGAATTCGTTTTGCTGATAAAACTGAAAACCATGATACAGAATCTACCAGTAGGTCAGATTAAACCCAGAAACTGTTAAACTGATATGAACCCAGAATAAATTTCTTCCCAGAAGTTTGATAACCAGTTCATCAACACATTCTCAGAGTGCAAGAACAAAACTAAAAACCCAGAAATCCTCCATTCATATAGAGGTTATGATCCTGCTGTGTTCAGGCCATGATCAAAATCTCTGCAACTAATTGTCACGAGCTGATAAATGGATGATCCAACTGATAAGAAAGACTCCAACTTTTTCATAGAAAGAACGAAGAGGTTAATACATTAGATACAAAATGCAGAACAAAGAGATGCAGCATTGCATCAATCAAAACTCAAAATTAAAATCAGCATAGTCAGTCATCATCATCATCATCCAAACAAAACAAACCCTAATTTCAATCAAAATGAACAAACAAGGAAACAAACAGAAAAGAGCAAACCCAAATCGAAGCCAAATCAGAACATTGACAAACAAAACCGAAATCCCTTCTCCTTCTGCCTTTCACTTAGCCACCATCCTAGCAATGAAATCCTCATACTTGATCTTCCCATCCTTTCCAACATCAACCTCCCGGATCCACTCATCAAACTCCGTAGGCTCCAGCTTCTCCCCAATGCTCGTCAGAATATGCCGCAGATCCTGCACGGAGACGAACCCTGTCGAATCCTTGTCCAGCACCTTGAACGCATCGCGGAGCTGACGATCGAACGGCTCCGGGTTCATGTGCTTCGCCATCAGCTCGAGGAACCTCTTGAAATCGAAGGGCGCCGTCAGCTTCTCCTCGGCGACGATCGATTTCAGCTGGGATTGGGTCGGGTTCCCGCCGAGGGAACGCATCAAGATCCCTAGCTCGGAGGGGGCGATCTTGCCGTCGCCGTCTGTGTCGAAGAGGACGAATGCCTCCTTCATTGAGTGAATCTGCTCGTCGGTTAGATCTTTCCCCATAGTTGGATTGTTTTCTTCTTGCTTCTCCGGCGAGGTCTCCGATCGGAATTTTTTTTAACGAATTTACAGAGAAAAATGGAGATTTCGTGTTTTTTTTTTAAACGGAGATGTCGCTTTCTTTGTCTTGACAAAGGGAAGAATTAGTGTGGTAGCTAAGTTGATTTTTTAGGAGAGTGAAACGCTGCGTTTCATGATCTAACGCAGCGTTTTGGTGGATGTATGCATCCTATGTTATTTTTAGCCTCCACTTTTGATGGAGATTTTCGATATCCCTGTCGAGAAAGTGTTTACCAACATATGAAATGCGACGGTCATTTTTAACCTTTAATGTCGATAAAGATCGAGTTCTCTAAAAGAAGTACTCTACCTCCGTTCAACCTCAGTTAAAATTAAATATTAATTTTGATATTTTAACGAAAAAAAATCATGTCCAACCAACGTTGGAGATCTAAGTTTTCTCAACTCAAGAAGAAGCGGTATTGGCAGCAGTTCTAATGACAGCGGCCGATGAGGTTAGCACGCTAATCCTTTCAGATTCTCAAATACTTGTCACAAGCCTTTTCCAGCCCCAAGATCAGTAGCCTTGGGGATATTGCTGCTATTCTTACAAGGATCCAAGCCGTGATGAATCACTCGCCACATGTAACCATCAAGAGATTGGACCGTTCTAAAGTGCATCTGGCGGACTATATTGCTAGGAGAATGAGAGATGGACCCTTTCGCCAGATTGGTTAATGAGCTGCGTTTGATCGCTTGGGGAGTTGTTTTATCCAGAACATTAATTTTTGTATTAGTGGTGACTGGATCTTTATTATTAATTAAAAAAAAAAAAACATCCTCCACCTCTGATATATGATTAGGGGTGGGAAATGGGTTGGGTATGGGTACCCATACCCATATATCGTGGGTACCCATACCCATAATTCCAAAAAATTCATCCCAAACCCCATACCCATATGGGTAATGGGTACCCACTACCCATATGAAATGGGTAGTGGTATCTCACACTACCCATATTACCCATAATATAAAATATACGACGGAAACTAAAATTTCAATAAACTTCAAACCCAACTAATCTTCGTAGCTGATAATCTCGTACAAGTTTCATCACATAACCACGTCCATTAAACCATTACATGAACCGACAATTCCACTGTCAAATATCAATTTCAAAAAAGAAAAGAAAGGTGACATGCTCTTCCGACTTCCTTACTTTCCATGTTGATGATTTGGGTGGTATATTAACCAATAAGCAAAGGAAATCGAGAAGGAAGAAATAGAAATGCTGAAACGGGAGAGCGGGAGAGGACACTAGAGAGAGTGGATGTGGTTGTGCTGCTTAGGAGTGAGGAGTGAGGAGTGAGGAGGAGTCATGACTCAGTAACTCACGACTAGATGAATTCAATGGCGGAGATAGGGGGGAGCTAGGGGAGCCACGGCGCCCCCCTCCCCCGGTATCGAGTGTAAAATTATATGTAATATTTGGTGTTTTCGGAGTTTGGCGCCGGGGTATTTGAAGTTCGGCTCCCCCACTATGATGTTATGAAATGTTGTCTTAAATTTTACAAAATAGTTACTCAGAATCGACTTATAATATGTAATAATTACAATATGTGATCTAATAAATCAACCAAATTTGAAGAAAATTTTTTGCCGGTGGCACATATAATTTTTTTTTTACTTACTAAGTAACTTATAATCAAACAATTTATTGTTAGTTTTACGTAGTATTAGATTCATGAAAAATTTCTGCCTACTATCCAAATCCGAAGAAATTATTTTGCCGGTGGCACCCATTATCAGTTTATAATTTGGCTCCCCTTGTACCAATCCTGGTTCCGCCATTGGATGAATTAAGAATTAGTTAGGACATCGGTTAGGAGATTGGTATGGGAGGGGTGGGATGTTGCTGCCAAAATGCTAATGAGTAATGACTAATGAAAACTAAATTATTATGGGTACCCATGGGTAAACCCCATATGGGTAGTGGGTACCCACTACCCAAAAAATGAGTAAATTCAATCTCAAACCCCAACCCGTAGTGGGTTATGGGTACCCATTACCCACAAAATTTCGGGTTGGGTATGCGGGTACGCAATACCCCAACCCCAAATTCCCACCCCTATATATGATGAAACATTACGGATACCACCAATACTACTGATACCGAAGTGTTGTCCATATATATTTAGATATTTTCATTAAAGCTCGATTGCGATATAAAGTGTTATTCAATATTTGAGAATCAGTTTGATAATTATTAATATTTAATTATTATAAAAAGGGCAATGAAATATGCTAAATTGGTAATAATGCCACGCACTAAACGATGTCGTGGGCTGACTCAGCCGCAGCTCACATGCCACTATTTGGGCCCCACGTCTGCAGACAACGCTACATCCACCAAAACGACGCCGTATTGAAATTGCGTGGAAAATCCTGAAAACGCAGCGTTTCATCTGTTTTCTATCTTCCTCAAAATCAACTATCTGCCACACAAAATTCCTCCATTTTGCACAGACCAAGAAAGCAACATCTCAATTTCTCTGTCAGTTCAATAAAAAAAATTCCAATCGGAGACCTCGCCGGAGAACCAAGAAGAAGACAATCCGACGATGGGGAAGGATCTAACCGACGAGCAGATTCACTCGATGAAGGAGGCATTTGTCCTCTTCGACACAGACGGCGACGGCAAGATCGCGCCCTCCGAGCTAGGGATCTTGATGCGTTCCCTCGGCGGGAACCCGACCCAGTCCCAGCTGAAATCGATCGTCGCCGAGGAGAAGCTGACTGCGCCCTTCGATTTCAAGAGGTTCCTCGAGCTGATGGCGAAGCACATGAAGCCGGAGCCGTTCGATCGCCAGCTCCGCGATGCGTTCAAGGTGCTGGACAAGGATTCGACAGGGTTCGTCTCCGTGCAGGATCTGCGGCATATTCTGACGAGCATTGGGGAGAAGCTGGAGCCTGCGGAGTTTGATGAGTGGATCCGGGAGGTTGATGTTGGAAAGGATGGGAAGATCAAGTATGAGGATTTCATTGCTAGGATGGTGGCTAAGTGAAAAGGAGAAGGAGAAGGGATTTCGGTTGGTTGTCAATGTTCTGATTTGGCTTCAATTTGGGTTTGCTCTTTTCTGTTTGTTTCCTTGTTTGTTCGTCTTGATTGAAATTAGGGTTTGTTCTGTTTGGATGATGATGATGATGACTGACAATGCTGATTTTAATTCTGAGTTTTGATTGATGCAATGCTGCATCTCTTTGTTCTACATTCTGTTGTCTAAACTCTGTATCTAATGTATTAACCTCTTTGTTAAATCTCTTTGCTCTCTTTCTATGCCAATTTCTGCAGCTTCTTTATCATCTGGGTTCATCCATTTATCAGTTCATTCATTTGTGCAGAGAACTGGGTTGTTCTTACCTTCTTGCAGTAGTATTTGCATCTGCTGAGATTGATTAGTTCTCTGGGTAGCTTCGATACGTCGAAATTCGTGTGCATTTCCATGATAGACTGATTAGTTCTTTGGTTATAACCTTAACATGAATGAAGAAGGATTGTTAGATTCAGGTTTGTTCATGCTATAGCACTGTTCTTCACTCTGAGAATGGTTGATGAACTGGTTATCTGTTTTATTAGCGAAACAATTCGCTACATATGATTCTCATTTCTCAAACTACTGAGGCGCGACCAACCTAGAGGATGCCCGGCAAACCGGCAAGTCCTTCTGAAGCACTGGTGGAGCTCTCAGGATTGGGTTTCGTTCGAAGAAGTTCACCGGCTTAAGCTTGAAGCTTTCCGTCACGGTGGGCATCAAAGGGAAATTTTCTTGACATGGAATGTGGTGGAATCCTAATGTGTACCATAGTACGACGTCCTTGTTCTCGATTTCTCGGTTTCTGTAACGAAGAACGAAACCCAGATTAGCTTGAAGCTGTACTGTAAATTGAAATGTGTTTATTTGTTTGTTTGTTCGTAACCTTTTGGACCAGACGTCGAGTGTGTCGTCGCCATGGCTTTGGTACGCGAAGAGCCCTCCTGCCCATTGCTCGGTTCGGTTATAGGGCGTCACCCATATCTAGAAACCGGTTGAAACTCGATGAGTTAGCAAGTAGAGCAACATTGATCAAAAGTCAAATCAAGTTCATATGATCTCACCTGATTATTAGTGAAAGCACTCCTCATCTGAGGCGGGTCATCGCGATCAAGCAAGCTAGCAGCATTCCCACCGGGAACCACCTTGTAACCCGAAGGGTTCCCCAACCTCGACATCCTTGAAGGGTTCACGACGTGGAACTCCGAAGGATCATACAAACTCAGCTTGACTCGAGCGTCATCCTCAGTCTTTGCGACGTGTCTCTGTGTTCTCAGGTAGCTCTTCCTCGGGGTTTTTCCCTTGGTGTTCTCTTCCTTCACGAGGTTGACCTTCACGAACGAGTTGTTTGGACCGTCCACGTCCATGTCTAGGTGGAACGTGACGAAGTGGTCGTGGACCACTCCGATCACGTTCTCCGACACCAGGGGACCTTCTCCCTGGTTGGTGACTTGGTTCGTGTTGTCGTGGACCGTGCCTTTCACATTAACATTCCTGACAGGGAGACCTGGAAGAACCGGGGTGTTAATGTAGCGATTTGTGGCTATGTTATCAGGGGGTTTTCGACGAGGATTCATTACCGTGATCTTGATTAAACCGTCGGTTTGGAATTCCCAATCGAATGTGTAGTCGTAGTTGCCAATCGATGCTGCCATTCGAGCTACCATTGTCACTTTAGCTCTTGCTTCCCTTATCTATTCATAGTCACAAACCAAACTTTTGTTAATACGAGTAAAATACACAATATATCATCAAATTTTCATTTACTTTCACACTCATAATTTAACTAATTTTATTACTCCTTGTATCCGTTAGCATATATGGCTGAGTTAGTTGTCAAGATATTATGCAGCTAAAAAATTAATTAATACAATGTGCTTTGAGGGGAAGACCTGAATAACTTAAGTTTAGAGATTGGGTCAACTCTCATTTTAGCCAATTTCTTGATAATTTATATTAAAAATGACTCGTCAAGTGTCATGTCATCATAAAATATTATTTACTTATAATTTCAACCAAATCAATTTCAAAATGTTGGTGAAAGAAGATAAAGAATTACAGGTTGACTAATTTTGGATTAACTTTGCAATTAATTTTAATTTTTTAAATAAGTATCAAGTTATATTAAAATGCTAAATAATATATTTTGATGTGTCATTTTTAACTAAAACTATTAAATATTAGTTAAAGTGACTAAGCTAACCCACTTCAATTGAACAAGTCTAAACTTAAATTATGCAATCACACAAAATTCATAATTAAATGAATACTAATTAAGTAATTGTTTATTAAAAAAACACTAATTATTCGACCCATTAATCAATTATTCAATCAAGTCTAGTCAAATGTCTCACGGTCGGACCGGTCAAACCGGCCGGGCTGATCCGGCATTGATAACCCTGGTACTACTACAGTTACCTCGAAACCGCCGGAGTTGACGGAGAGCTCGGAGTGCCTCCACGCGGTGTCGCCGGTGTATCTTTCGAACAAACAGATCATGTTAGGCTGAATAAACGGCCGTCCATCAGCCGACACGAAAACTCCGTCCATGTAATACGAATTCCTCGGACAGTCGTTCAACGGCACGAGTGGCATGGCTGTTGCTCCTAACCCGAACTCGCCGGCGTCCATATACGATTTGAAGTACCACCCTTCGTCGACGTCCATGTACGGCACGAAGAGCTCCGACGAGAACCCTTTGTACATCACACTCCTCTGTTCCCCTGTTTCCGGGTCCCGGATCTTGGCCCGGGATATTATTAACCCGGCCCGATTGTCCGGTTTTACGTGAAATTCCCAGTTTGCCCACTCCACACTGTATCCATCCACCTGATGATAAAGGATAAATCTGTAAGTTTCATTGTTACCCGTTTTTTTTTTCTGAAATTTCAAAATGTTACATACGAGTCCTGAAATTTTGAACGTATTACGATCCAGTCCTGCAGTCTCTGACAACAGCATATTTCAGCTATTTTGCCACATCACCATTGCCACGTCATAAAAATATCAATAAAATATTATATTTTATTAAAATGTCAGAGACGACGTGGCAAAATGGTCGGAATATGTTGTTGCGAGCGACTACAAAACTAGATCATAACATGTAGGGGTGGGAGTCGGTTTGAGTCATTAACTGATCATAATCGGTTTACCTACGATGAATCAACCTCCAAGAATCTTTGACCGATGACTGACTGAAATAAAATCTGTAAAAAATCGACCAAAATCCGGTCAACAAAAAATTGGATTTAACAAACTTTGACCGAATTAACCTAATTTTATCCTTAAAATTCCATATAAATTGATATCATAAATTATACCCCATGTAAATAAAAACTTGCATATCAAAGTCGATCAAGGTCGGTTATCACATTTTAACCATAGACCGACTTGCTAAAAAATGGTTAACTGCCCCTTGAATAACCGATAAATCGGTTAATCAATAGTTAATCGATTTCAATTCATTAATCAATTTTAACCATTAACTTAAACCAAATTGCCACCCCTAATAAAATGATTCAAAATTTTGGGACTAGTTTGTAAGGTTTTAAAATATCAGGATTTCCTTGTAATCCGCAAAATTTCAGGATGGATTATTAAGTATTTTAAAATAAAGTAATCATCAACGCACCTTGAAACTCGGACCATCAGGCTGCTCCATCGAAATCGGGTTAATAACCCGACCCACCACCGGCGGCGGACTGTTCCCGTCGACGAACCTATAATCCGTATTCTCACTTCTCGGCACCGGAATCCCTCTCCCTTCATCGACAAACTTCACCACTTCCCTCCGATCAATATCCACAGTCATCACCAACCCTTCAATCGGCCTCATATAAAAATTCGGCGTCCCCTGTTTCGAAAAACAGAGTACCTTCACGACCCGCCTCCCTTCCTCGTCGGGTCCGAACCACCCCGGCGACGGCGTTAGACAAGCCAGATCCTCCGTCGACACCCCTCTAGCCACGGCCGACTCGTTCAACCTCCCGTCCAACATCGCCGTCTCCGTCGCCACAACCACGTCATCCATCGTCAGAATCGGGTAGCCATTCGACCCGGAACGGGTCGAATGGCCCTCGACCCGACCCGATTCGATGTTGACGGTGAGGAGGTGGGAGAGTCCGTCCAAGATTGCAATTACGAAAGCCTTCCGCGGCGGAATCGGGTCACCGGGGATCCAGCTCAGGACCCGGGACTTATCGGGCTCGTCGAGGGTGAGGGATTGGATCGACGGGAAGTGGAGCTGGAAGGGTCTGTAGGTGGAGAGGATTGATCGGGTCTTGCGGATTTCGGCGGCGGTTAGTGGGTCCAGCGGGTGTCGCGGCGCGGCGGAGTTGTGGCGGTGGTTGGGTTGTCGGCGGTTGATTTTGTCTGCGGCGGCGGAGGAGGAATCGGAGGAATTGTAAGGGGTGAAGGGGGAGAAATGGAAGAGAAGGACGAGAGTGATGAGTAAGAGGAAGAAGAAGAGGCGGTGGCCGGAGAGGAACTGCATGATCGGAGAATGAAACTGTGGGTTTTGGAATGAATCAAATGGAATTTGGGTTGAGAAATTTTCAAGCTTTGTGTATTTTTGCTGGTTCTGTAACTGATAAATTCAGCTGTAATTTGGACATTTGTTTTCTTTGTTCTATAGTGGTGGACACTCAAGACTCATGCACTCAACTCAAGTTTGTCTTTTTATGATTTAAAGTAAGGTTAATAGGCCGGGAGGCCCTGAAAGATAACAAGCAAGCCTCCTTACTATTAATTGCACCAAATAACCTCCTATACTTAGAACATCTAACAAACAAGCCTTTCTGTTACAAATGTGACAAACGACGTTACCGAATTGTTGAGACGTCACTGACCCTTAGGTTGTTAGAGTTTACACGTCAACCGATTGGAATGTCAGCAACCCTAAACGACGTCGTTTTTTAAGATTTGGATTATCTGTTGCTAATAACCCCGAGTCAAAACGGAGTCGTTTAGGGTTGCTGACATTTCAATTGGCTGACGTATAAACTCTAACAACCTACGGGCCAGTGACGTGTCAACTGTGTCAACAATTCAGTAACGCCGTTTGTCACATTTGTAACGAAAGGGCTTGTTTGTTATATATTCGAAGTAAAGGAGCCTGTTTGGTGCAATTAATAGTAGAAGGGTCTGTTTGTTATCTTTCAACCGTATAGAGCCCGACCTATTATCCCTTAAATTAATGATACATTAAGCAGTTTTGGCATTGGAGTGAAGAGCAACCAATGAAGCATAACCCCCACCCTTAATACTCATCAAACTCTCAAGGCTACCTTCTCCACAATCACTCCATTCTTCAGCACCGCGATCACATTCGCATTCTTAACCGTCGACAACCTGTGGGCCACTACGATCGTGGTCCGACTCACCATGACTCGATCCAATGCGTCCTGGACCACCCTCTCTGACTCAGCATCTAGGGCACTTGTTGCCTCGTCCAACAACAGTATCTTTGGATCTTTTACCATGGCTCGAGCTATGGCCACTCTCTGCTTTTGCCCACCGGACAACTGGATGCCATGTTCCCCGATGATCGTGTCGTACCCTTGTTGTAGCCCGCTGATGAACACGTGGGCGTTGGCTAGCTCGGACGCAGATATGATCTCTGCCTCGGTTGCGTTGCCTTGTTTACCGTAGGCAATGTTGGCTCGGATTGTGTCGTTGAACATTGATGGTTCTTGCCCCACCAACCCCATTTGTTTCCTCAACCACTTGAGTTGGAGCTTGTTGATTTCGATCTCGTCTAATGTGATGTGTCCGGAATCTGGATCGTAGAATCTTTGCAGTAGTGCGATCACTGTTGATTTCCCGCTCCCGCTTTCTCCCACTAATGCAACAGTTTGTCCAGAATGTATGGCCAAGTTGATGTCTCTGAAGATCTGAACATCGGGCCTAGAAGGATACTTGAAGCTGACATGAACAAACTCGATCTTTCCTTTCACATTCTCCAGTATTGTCCCGGATTCGTCGCTCGGGTCGATCCGAGACTTCCTGTCTATGATTGAGAAAACAGAAGCAGTTGCTGCTTTTGCCTTTGAGGTGTCAACTCCTATGTTTGATTGAGCAACTCCAGCTGATGCCATGTTCAGAGCAAAGAACACCTACAATGTGGATGAACAACTCGAGTTATTGGGATAAAACGGTTTGAGAAGGTATGAACATATACAACAAAGTACTACTTACTAGGAAAACATCAGAAAACGTAGCATCTCCATGGGTAACTAGAATAGCTCCAATGTAGAAACTGATTGCATAGAAGAAGTTGTGAAATAAGGATGAGATTCCAAGCCCGATCCCACTCAGGAGTCCTAGCTTCACCCCGATTTTCAATGGCATTTCACATCTCTTTCGGTACAGTTGCATCGCTTTCTCTTCCGCACAGAAGGAAGCTACCGTTCTTATGCTTCCCACTGCATCATTCGCAACTTGGCTAGCTTCCTCATACATTACCTACACAAAATAGTAGGGGGGAAACAGTGGGACCCTCAGTTTCATCAGACAACAAACAAACAAGAATATCTCAGAATACATAATTCATCTGTTACAAACAATTATTGTTACTTGGGAATCAAGCCACATACTTACCTTTGCATCAGCACTGAACCCCTTCATGAATTTCACTTGTGCAAACCCATGACTAAGAGTAAGAGGTAGCAGCACCAAGATAACAAGTGCAAGCTTCCAACTAGCAGTGAAAGCAATGATGACACCAATAACAGTAGTAGCAACATTCTGAACATTCATAGCCAATGCATCTCCGACAAGCGTTCTCATGATCGCAGCATCAGCTGATAGCCTAGTACCTATCACGCCACTCGAATGCTCAGCCTCGTCAAACCAGCCCATCTCTGTATGGACCACTTTCTCGAAACACAATGATCTGATCCTCTGGATCAACCTACACCCAGCCACTGCGAAGAAGTAGGACCTCAAAGGGTGCACCAGCAATGTTGTGAACACAAGTGTCATGAACATGAGTCCCCAGAACCTAGTGTGGATGATCACTTGGTGTGGAATCTCGTAGAACGACTTGATTGCTTTGCTTATCAGCAACCCATAGATGGCATGATCGAGCCGTTGACACAGGCAGCGATCGTGCCGGCTACAAGAGCTGGTAGCTCTGGCTTGTTCAGATACGCCAGTCGGGTTATAGGTACGTCGGGTAATTTCTGTTCTCTTGCGGATTTCAACTCGTCGAATTCATCTCCCATGATATTTTGTGGATGATCTAGCACTATGCTTTTAGTTGGTGATTTTGCAGTTATTTTCGGGGTTGATTCTGCAGTGATTTCTGGTGCTACTTCTTCTACTTGTACTATTTCTTTGTTCACTTCTTGAAAGTGAATTAGCTGCGAGTATGCTCCTTCAGGATCCTCTAGCAGCATAGTATGAGAACCTGCCATCACAAGTTTAAGATTGTGAAGCTATAGAATCTCGATTCTGACTACCTTGGTTCCACTTCTACGTCTACGATAACTTGATCAACCATAAAGGATTTGAAAGACGAACAATAGATATCATGCATACCTTTTTCGATGATCTCCTCGATGAATGACGAAATCAAATCAGCATCACGCACGGTGGTCAAGCGATGAGCTACAATGACTGTGGTTCTTTCCACCATGATCCTATCACTACAAAAAAAAACACCTTTTAGCGTCGGTTGAAACGTAGGAATTTAGCGTCGGTCGGTCAACAACCGACGCTAAGAAGTTGACTTCGCGTTTTAGCGTCGGTTGATGACCGACCGACGCTAAAATGGCCTAAGACCGACGCTATTATCCGTTTTGGTTCGATTTTTGGTTGACCGGATTGGTAAATTGGCGTCGGTCAGCAGAAAGAGAATAGCGTCGGTCACTGACCGACGCTAAAACGCGTGTATTTAGCGTCGGTTGACACGCGTTTTAGCGTCGGTCATCGACCGACGCTAAAACAAGTAAGTATTTAAATCCTCATCTTAACCCAAATCTCAAATTCTCACCTCTCCTCTCTCTCCTAAAACTCCTCCTCCTCCTCCAGCCACCAGCCTCCCCTCCTCCTCCCCTCCTCCAAACTCTCCTCCTCCTCCTCCAAACCATCCTCCTCCTCCTCCAAACCACCAGCCTCCTCCTCCTCCTCCTCCCCAACCTCCTCCTCCTCCAAACCCACACTCCTCCTCCTCCTCCTCCAAACTCTCCTCCTGCTTCAAACTCTCCAAACTCTCCTCCTCCTTCAACAAACTCTCCTCCTCCTCCTCTTCAAACTCTCTTCCCCCCTCTCAGCCGCTACCGTCAACTCTCCTCCCACACCCGCCGACCACCGGCCACATCCCAGCCGCCGTCCGCCTCTCACATCCGCCGTCCGCCGTCCACCGTGCACCAGACGACGCAGCCATGAAACGAGATCTGGGAAAAAACCCAGATTAGAAAAAAAATAAAAATAAAAACGAAAATAATAAATGAAAAATTAAAATGAAAACAAAAAATGAAAAAATTGGGTTGGTCAGCCACCCACTCGGTCAAACCATATTTTAGCGTCGGTCGTGTTTTATTTTAGCGTCGGTTGACCAAACCACCGACGCTAAATTATAGTGTCACCGTATCTGGCGTCGGTCTTGCCGATCGACGCTATTTATTTTGGCGTCGGTCATGACCGACGCTAAAACGCGTGTATGACTGACGCCAAATAGCGTTTTTTTTGTAGTGTATCTGATGCGTCTTATTATTGACATATTCATTCCCTTATTAGACGACATTTTTGTTGTGATATTGCAATGATTAAGGGTGTTTCGGGTGTGTTTTATTCTCCCTTGGCCTTTGGGCCGTTTTATGTCGTTTTGCACGTTTTTAGTGTATTTCAGGCTTAATACGACATTGGGAGATCGAACCGAGAGTTGAGTATGGATTCCACGGATTTTTGAGGCTTAGAAGACTGATGTGGGGCTGTAATTTTAAGGCCCAAGTCGTGATCCTACAACACAATCCAAGTGGGAGCCCCTTTTAATGAAACACGGAGTTTTGCTGAAAAAACGATTCCCACACCGTGGGAATTAATTCCCACACCGTGGGTATTTCCCAGACACGGGGAATTTCCCTTTTGAAGTGGAAAAGGGATTGGGAGACTGGACTCTTCATACTTCATTCTGATGTCGACGAACCAGACACTCTCGGAGGAGGATTTTGAAGCTTTGAAGTGACGATTAAGCCAGGAGAAGCGAGGATTAGTTCAGGAGTTTTAAGATTCGTCAGGATTAGGTTTACTCGGAGTAAGATGTCTTCTTCTCTAGTTTTCTTTTTCTCTGTTTCTGTGATTTCTTCTCTGGCGATGTCTAGCTAAACCCTTAGTTTGTTCAGATTAGATGAAGTTTTAGCGAGATTTTGTATGGATGATGTCGGGTTTCTAACCCGTTAATGTTAATTGAGGTTTATTCAAACTTAATTGAGATTTTTCTAAAACCCTAATTTGAAGCTCTAGAATTCGCAGATTGACCATATCATAGAATTTGCTTCATCTTTGTCTTGCGGTTCTGACCATGGACGTGAGTCATTCTAGGGTTTAGAAGTTCATTAAGATTACCCGGTGTCTTGACCATAGGGCCGGTGAAATTAATCTCTTTGCATCTCTGTGTGGCGTTTCATTGTTCTTCGTGCATTCTTGGAGATTTATGAGTTATCTTGACCATAGGAACTCGTAGGTTTGATAGGATAGTTTCTCTGCGTCCTGACCATGGAGTAGAGATTGCCAAAGAAAACGTCGAGGCTTTGAGTCTGTTAAAACCTTAGTTACATTGCATCATCCGTCTTAGTCGAGCTAGAGCGGATTCGAGTCTGGACAAGCGCCTTAGTCATTATTTGAAGCCCCAACTTGTTTGCTTGATTTAATTGCTTAATTAGTTTAATTCATTTCATAAACCAATCCAAATACCAAACTACGAAACCCCGATTAGCTTAAATCCACTTCGTTGAGTAATAGAGAAAGGAAGACCCCTTGGGAAATAACGATCTCTTAGGAGCAATCCTTCGAGTAAAACTAGTGTGCATTAATTTGCGCACCAAGTTTTTGGCGCCGTTGCCTGGGAACTTTTCTTTTTCTAGGAAAGGCATTGTGCGTTTTAAGCTTTTCATTCACTCTTTTATCATCTCTTTTCTCCCCATCTGTTTCATGATTTACCTGGGTAGTGCTCTTGTGTTTTGAGATGCAGGACTATAGGTTCGATAGCAACCAAGGATGGTACAACAATGGAATGCCACTTAATGATTACAACCAAGAGTGGAGTACATCATGGCAACCATGTATGCCAAACTGGAATGAGGAACCACCACCATTGCCTTCTTGGCCAGAGCCACAAGATACACACTACTACCGAGATTACGAAGAGGAATATCTACATTCGCACCAGTACCAACAACAGGAGTCTTATACAGATTTTATGTTGAATAAGATCCTCTCGACTCTACGAGCTCCTAATGTTGTGAACGTCGAGATTGAGCAACAGTATCAACTGATGGAAGAAGATTCTCGAGAGCTGGTCGAAGAAGAAAATGATAACCTAGCCCATGACTTTTGTGAGCTAGAGGTATCTGATGAAGAATCTTTGACAATGGTGGTAGATGAAGATGTGGAGCTTATCCATCTCTTGATTGAAGCTGAAGATGAGCATCTGGATATTGAGGAGTTAACCTCATTTATGCTTCCGTCGAGCCAGCCTGTAGTTTCAGATAGAGATGAGCACATGGATATCGAGGAGTCACCTTCATTGGTAATTCAGGCAACTGAAACTGAGGAGGACAATGATTCTAAGTTGTATGAGCTCAACTACAAGAGCAACTTGGATGACATTGGTGTGGAGCATACTTCAATCATCGAGTATAACACACCATACTATCTTTTTCCTCCTCCGGTAGGAAAATTTGAGAAGAAAAGGTCATTCGAGCATAACCAGGATCTATTTGAGCACCACCGACTACATCTTGCTCCTTCTGGCGTGCTATTTGGCACTCAACCGCTAGCCTTGAAGAAGGTGATTGACTTCAAGGAACTCTTGAGTTGGGGTTCATAACCAGGTATTGTCTAGCTCAAAGACGTAAAATAAAGAGCGCTTCTCGGGAGGCAACCCGAGCATTGAGTATTTTATTTATTTATTTTGAGTCATGTGGTGAGTCTTGTGTTGAGTCGGTTGAGTCTGGATGAAAATTTTGATCTAAAACACGTCGTGGCCTGATCTAACGTTTAGGCGAGTTATAAACTCATTGCAGGAAGGTTAAAAGTTTTGGGCACCTGGTGAAGACCCACAGTGTGGGAATTAATACCCACACCGTGGGAATTTGGAGAAAAAGAGGCAGTGGAAGACCCACGGCCCGTGGGAAAAATTCCCACAGTGTGGGAATCAGATTCCCACGGTGTGGGAATTAATTCCACAGTGTGGAATCCGTCAGACACACAATTCTTCATTTTTCTTGCTCCTTCGGGCAGGATGAGCGTTGGACGCCTGACAGGAGTGTTAATTAACCATGTACCAATTACGACCGTGCTATTTCGGACAAGATCCAGATGTTGACCAACTTCCGCCATCTCAGCGATTCCAATTCCAGGACTTTATGTGTTTTATTTCTTTTCTCATCCAGAACTCAGTATTTGTTTCAGTTTGTGTGTTTTGTGTCAGTGTCGAGACTTACGTGGTTCTCGTGATAGGTCGCGTATTTTGTATTTTGACCTTTCTAATTGTGAGTTGTTCCTTCCTTTCCATTCTCTCAGGATATAATTTCTACTCCCGATGCTCCTATCCAGATGCCATTATCCACTCGGTGTTTCGCGCTCGCCATTCTCTGGCACCCTCATGATCTATTTCCTGGTACCCCTATACTCTTTTCTTCACCATTTTGTGTGGTCCATTGAGGACAATGTCCTGACTTAGTGTGGGGTGGGGTGTTTATTTTTGAGGGTTTCTTTGCATTATCGATTTCTTGTCACTTAATGGGTGGTGATTGTGCTTTGTTTTTCACTCTTTCACTGCTTCCCATTCTTGTTTGTAAGAATCTCTTCGTATTGCTTAATATCTTTCTAGATGGCTTACTGTTTTCCATATGGTGAGATTGATGTGGTGTTTTTGCTTGACCAAATGTGTGTGTGAGAACCTGTATTATGACCATCTCCCACTCTTCTTGCCTGAAGTATTCTAGGAACTTGCCCTTATCGTGTTAGAGAACAGTTGACTTGTTAATGTGGAAGACTTGGTCTGTCTGATGCTCGAATTCTCTAGTTCAATGCCTTGATCGAGTCTAGATAAGGGATCTTTTAATTTCGTGCTTTAAGTTGTTATTGATTTTCCCAATCAAAGAAAATCTGAAAAATGAATGGTTTGGTATTGAAGTTGTGGGTCGATTCACGAGCTGGCATACGTGCCTGCCCATTGCTGTAGTCCCAAAGGGAAGTCTCAATGTGGCATTCTTCTTCTAATCTACTCCCGATCATGGCTGGGGTCTAGGATAACGCGGAATTCCAAAGGTTTCCGGCTGCTCCATACCCGGTAGTATCCACACTGTACCGTCCATTCGATAGTAAATGTCGGAAAAAAAGAGCAAAAAAAAAAAGGGGTGTTCTTTAATTTTGTTAATTCGTGTTCCCTTATCTAGCAAGTGTCGGGCTGCGTCCTAAGAGTAAGTGTAGCGGAAGTAAGTATTGTCTTACCTTTATCAAGTCAGGTTGTTCACTAGCTCGATAAAGTCTTGTTCCTCTTTTACTCCGGCAAGGATTTGGTTCTAATTGTGTGGTCAGTCTGGTAATCCTCTTGTTTGATAGAAGCACCATATGCATCATTCTAGGATCCAAGAGGTTTTCGGTTTGCTCATTAAGGTTGGTGCATTGTTATACTAGAGTTCTTGCTTGAGGACAAGCAAAAGTCTAAGTGTGGGGTGATTTGATGCGTCTTATTATTGACGTATTCATTCCCTTATTAGACGACATTTTTGTTGTGATATTGCAATGATTAAGGGTGTTTCGGGTGTGTTTTATTCTCCCTTGTCCTTTGGGCCGTTTTATGTCGTTTTGCACGTTTTTAGTGTATTTCAGGCTTAATACGACATTGGGAAATCGAACCGAGAGTTGAGTATTGATTCCACGGATTTTTGAGGCTTAGAAGACTGATGTGGGGCTGTAATTTTAAGGCCCAAGTCGTGATCCTACAACACGATCCAAGTGGGAGCCCCTTTTAATGAAACACGGAGTTTTGCTGAAAAAACAGATTCCACACCGTGGGTATTTCCCAGACACGGGGAATTTCCCTTTTGAAGTGGAAAAGGGATTGGGAGACTGGACTCTTCATACTTCATTCTGATGTCGACGAACCAGACACTCTCGGAGGAGGATTTTGAAGCTTTGAAGTGACGATTAAGCCAGGAGAAGCGAGGATTAGTTCAGGAGTTTCTAAGATTCGTCAGGATTAGGTTTACTCGGAGTAAGATGTCTTCTTCTCTAGTTTTCTTTTTCTCTGTTTCTGTGATTTCTTCTCTGGCGATGTCTAGCTAAACCCTTAGTTTGTTCAGATTAGATGAAGTTTTAGCGAGATTTTGTATGGATGATGTCGGGTTTCTAACCCGTTAATGTTAATTGAGGTTTATTCAAACTTAATTGAGATTTTTCTAAAACCCTAATTTGAAGCTCTAGAATTCGCAGATTGACCATATCATAGAATTTGCTTCATCTTTGTCTTGCGGTTCTGACCATGGACGTGAGTCATTCTAGGGTTTAGAAGTTCATTAAGATTACCCGGTGTCTTGACCATAGGGCCGGTGAAATTAATCTCTTTGCATCTCTGTGTGGCGTTTCATTGTTCTTCGTGCATTCTTGGAGATTTATGAGTTATCTTGACCATAGGAACTCGTAGGTTTGATAGGATAGTTTCTCTGCGTCCTGACCATGGAGTAGAGATTGCCAAAGGAAACGTCGAGGCTTTGAGTCTGTTAAAACCTTAGTTGCATTGCATCATCCGTCTTAGTCGAGCTAGAGCGGATTCGAGTCTGGACAAGCGCCTTAGTCATTATTTGAAGCCCCAACTTGTTTGCTTTATTTAATTGCTTAATTAGTTTAATTCATTTCATAAACCAATCCAAATACCAAACTACGAAACCCCGATTAGCTTAAATCCACTTCGTTGAGTAATAGAGAAAGGAAGACCCCTTGGGAAATAACGATCTCTTAGGAGCAATCCTTCGAGTAAAACTAGTGTGCATTAATTTGCGCACCAGTATCCAATGTATCTTGCACTATCCTCTCAGATTCTGCGTCGAGGGCGCTTGTGGCTTCATCCAGTAGCAGAATTCTAGGGTTCTTGAGGATTGCTCTGGCTATGGCGATTCTCTGCTTCTGGCCGCCGGAAAGCTGAGTCCCATGCTCACCAACCATGGTGTCAATTCCCTACCAATGGATAAAAACAAACAGGTGTATATGATCAATTTAGAGCATACGTAACAGATGATTATCTTACGCAATGAGTAAATCACCTGAGGAAGCTTATCGATGAACTTGGCAGCATTAGCAAGCTCAGTAGCAACTTTAATCTCCTCGTCACTAGCTCCATATTTACCATAAGCAATGTTATCCCTTATGCTCGAAGCAAACAACACAGGCTCCTGACTAACCAATCCAATCTGCTGTCGAATCCATTTCAGCTGAAATTCCTTTAAGTTGATCCCGTCGATCAGAACTTCACCCGACAACGGATCGTAAAACCGCTCGATCAAGCTAATCACCGTTGATTTTCCGCTGCCGCTTTCACCGACGAGCGCAACTGTGGTGTCGATCTTTAGTGAGAACGAGGAGAAGATCCGCTCGTCCGGCCTAGCCGGGTAAGAGAAGTTGACTTGTTTGAACTCAATGTCTCCTTTGATTCCCCATAGCGTTTTCCCCTCGGGATCGGAAATGTCGATCAATGGACGTCTGTTAATTGTTTCGAACATTTTGCATGCCGCAACTTTACCGGCGGCGAATGCGCTCATCACCGGTGCTGCTTGGCCTAGTGAACTGTATAATAATAAACAGTTGAGTTAATTAAGTCACCATTAATGGCCATTTAAGCATGATTAGTAGATGAAAAAGAAAAAAACTAACGTTGAAGCTGTTAGAACAGAGACGATCACGCTAAACACTTGGCCGCCAGAATATCCTTTCTCTACGATTAACTTTCCGGCGTACCAGACGGCAAAGCCATAGTTGCAGTATGCAATCGTTATAAGCTATGCCAATTCCAATCCCAGAAGAGACACCTTCTTTTACTCCAGATTCATATGCTCGCTCTAGAAACTTATCGTTCGCGCCTACTGCTTGCTTCTCTCCAGTAAATGATGCAACCTGTTTCGAAATACAAAATTCACATGTAACTATCTTATGTAACAGTTGTAAATGATTGTTACAGTTAGCATGATATAACAAAGATGGCACATTACGGTTCGAATGGACACAATGGTTTGCTCAACGAGAGTGTCGACATCAACATAAGCTTGCTGCACTCTAGCGGTCATCATGGAATTGACGGTGGTCATCGTCCCCACAGTAATTACGATAAGTGGGATTGCTGCAAACATTACCAACGCAAGATGCCATCCTTGGATGAATGCTATAGCAAACCCACCCAAAAATGTTGCTATCAACTGCAGAAACTTCCCTACCTGCAACCACGACGACAACCGGAATTTCGTCACCACATAGTTTGACGATGTGGTACGATTTTCTTTATGTATAAAAGAAAAAAAAGTTACCTTCTCGCCCATAGCCTCTTGGATAAGAACAGTGTCGCCGGACATCCTTCCTATCACCTCTCCAGTTCTGGTTTCACCGTCGAAGAATGCAATGTCTTGTCTCAAAATTGCCTGCAGGTACTTGCTCCGTATTCTATTCTCCTGTTACCATCCAGGATGTCACCTCTGAAAATATAAGAAATTGAAGTGGACAATTTAGTCGGTGAGATTGGGGGCAGGAGAGAGAAGATGACGTGGAGTGACAGGAGAGAGAAGGTTGGAGGAGAGATACTGTTAGGTATTATGACATCTATACGTCGACGTTATGAACTGTTATGTCATTAATTATGTCATCACAACATCATAACACATTTTTTTGGTAGAACATAACACATTATTATATCATCATATATACGTCGTCGTTATGAACTATTATGTTATTAATTATGTCATCACAACATCATAACACATTATTATATCGTCGTTTTTGAACTGTTATGTCATTAATTATGTAATCACAACATCATAACACACTATTATATCCTCATCATATAAGTGTTCCTCTATGGGTCAAAAACAATATTGACGGCCACCTAAGTTTGGGATCGTAACACTGTGGTCACCTAACTTCATTTTGTAACATGACACTCATCTATGTTTAATCGATGTAACCAATCAATTATTCCTGTCACTTTTAATGATTATTTCAGCCAAAATGACAGCGACATTATCACATAATAATTTTAATCCAAGCATAGCCAAATTGAGAGTCAGAAAATAATTGATTATAAGAAAATCTATACTTTCGAGTACTTACCAAGAAAGGATGCCACGCCAGCTCCGATAGCCAAGTACACATATTCAACAGAAACCTGAACATCAAAATCACAGAAATTAAAACCCAAATCAAATCACACACTCAAAATCAGAAATTGAAAATTTTAATTCATTTATACCTTGGAAATAGCATGAACAAGATCTGTTTGGTTTATTTTAGCCGTTATAACTGCTCTCAATGGCTTAGCCAAACCACTCCCAAGAGACCCGACTGTGCCCAGAACCATTAGCGCCACATCGGTCTTGTCCGCGAACGAGAACAGCTTCGCGAATCGCACTGTTTTAGCCCCGCCGCCGCCATTGTTGCTGACAACCATTTTTGAAGAAGAAGAAGACTGTAATACTGTAATTGTGTGTTGTTTTTACTCTTATTTAAGGACCAAATTGTAACAAAATGAAAATATATGCTTAGGATGGTAACTTTAATTTCCTTGTAAATTGACCAAAGAAAATGCACCAGGTAGGCAACTTTGCCAACTTAACAGATAGCCCACTATACTACAAAATTTTATACCTAAATTGTTTACAAATTAGCTTGCATATCTAAATTTTCTTCTATTTCAGATCTCTTACTATTTTAAATAATTACTTTCGTCCAATTCTCTTTCTTTGGCAGGCCGAGTCACCCTTGCTCAGGTTGTCCTCTCTGCGATCCCGGCCTATGTGATGCAAACCTCCATCATCCCGGCCACGGTGTGTGAAGAGATTGATAAACGAATTCGGAACTTTGTCTGGGGGTCCTCTTCTGAAAGCAGACGGGTACACTTGGTTAGCTGGGAGAAAATTTGTGAGCCCAAGGAAAATGGTGGTCTCGGAATCAGATCGGCGAAGCAGCTTAATAGGGCGTATATGGTCAAGCTAGCCTTCCTTTTCCTCAAGAACTCGGAAGCCTTATGGGTCCAGGTTCTTCAATCTAAGTACTTCCGAGAGGCTGGTGGAGAACTCAGACCGCGACATCAAGCTTGTCAGTCACCCATTTGGCGGGCAATCCGGCGTGAATGGCCTTATATGCTACAGGGGGCTAGATCGGCGATCAGAGATGGGCAGGAGACTAAATTCTGGACCACTCGCTGGGTCGATTCAGGAATTCAGCTGTCGGATTTCGCGGAGGAAGAAGCTGAAATTAACCTTGAGGACTCAGTGGCGTCCTTTGTTGATGACACTGGAGGTTGGGATTTCAGCCGTTTGCACCCAATTTTGCCAGCTGAAGCGATTGAGATGATTGCTGGCATGTCTCCCCCGGCTGCTAGTCAAGGGGAGGACCAATGGATTTGGGGGCTTAGCAAGGATGGAAAGTTTACTATCAAGTCGGCCTATTTACTCCTCCAGAATGCTAGCTCTGGCCAGGACATGTGGAACTCTATCTGGCAATGGAAAGGACCCAATAGGGTCAGATTATTTCTCTGGCTTGCTATACAGGATAAACTTCTTACGAATAGTCAAAGACAACGAAGACATCTCTCTAGTGATGCCACTTGCTCGACGTGCCAAGACCCTAATGAAGACGTCAGTCATGTTATTCGAGATTGCAAATTTGCTCGTGAAGTCTGGCACCTGATCGGCACTTTTGATCTTGACTCTGTGGCTTGGAACTGTCAGCTCTCAGAATGGATTTCAAAGTCCCTGCACTCCCCCAATGGTTTGCTCTTTGGCTTAATTTGTTGGTGTCTTTGGAAGTCGCGTAACGGCCGCATCTTCTCCAATTCTACAGATACTGCTCGGCAGGTCGCAGCACGTACTGTTGCTTGGACGAATATTGTCAAGCATGCTATGGAAAGGGATCTAATGTCAAGTAATCTGAATAGGAGATATGCCCCGACTCAGATTGCCTGGACACCCGGACCAACTAATTGGATGGTGTTGAACACTGATGGCTCAGTCTTACAACCATCTAGCAAAGCAGCTGCAGGTGGCCTTCTAAGAGATGCGCTTGGCCGGTGTAGGGCAGCCTTTTCCCTCAATCTTGGCAGTTGCTCCATCACAAGAGCGGAAATCCGAGGCGTTATTTTTGGCCTGCAACTTGCTTGGGACCTGGGATATAGGCGGGTGTTGGCACAGTTGGATTCTAGCGCCGCAATAGCTATCCTGGAGGCCGATGGCGATGTGACTCATCAGCATGCCCTTGAGGTGTTCCAATTCCGGGAACTTGTCCGTCGCGACTGGGATGTTAAACTCAACCACATTTATAGAGAAGCAAATAAGGCAGCAGACTTCCTTGCTGGCAAAGGGCACTCTCTCACCCTTGGTAACCACTTGGTTCCAAGTTCTGATAATTCTTTGGGTTTTTATCTTCGTTATGATTGTATCGGTATCTCCGAGGAACGATTGATCGTTATTAATAGCTAAGGCGCGTTGCGCCACTTTCCCACCAAAAAAAAATAATAATAATTACTTTCGACCAAATCTCAAATTTAAACGACCCGTTAATTTTGTTAGATTGCATTCATTTTGCTTCTTCTTTTGATCATGAGAGTTAGAAAGTGATTTAGTGTCCAAGTTCATAGTTCATATACAAACCCAACAAACTGCCAATCTTACACTCACTCAGTCACTCGCTATACCAAAGAGGTTGTAACTTGTCTGAGCCGTTGGATTGTCGATGAATTCACAATTCAACTGACCAAAGAAATACCAGCTCTTTTTTGGTGTTGGAACTTGAGCACTTGAAAAACTTTCGAGAGTTAGAGCATTTACATTAGTGGTATTTTGGCATGTACTTGCATAGTGACATGATCAGGGTCATTTGGTGCGGGGAAATTCAACTGAGTTTATTGAGATTTTATGTTCTACGATATTCTCTCGTTTGTTTTCTGTCTAATGGAGATAAATTTTTTAATTTAAGCTCCACCTACTTTTTTTTTACAAGCTATATGTATATCAAACAAGATAAGCTAACATCCTCCAACTTTTAACACACATTTTTCCACCATCCCCTATTTTCGTATTTCCCTAATTCTCAATCCTCTATATCAAACGACCACTATGAGATTTGTGAAATCCCTGCATGAAGGAGATTTCAAAAGGAGTCCACATAGTGATTTCAAATCATCTTCAACCAAACAATAAAATTTTGAATTCGAAATACCAAATCAAAATACCAAACTCAAATCAACCTATCCAAACACACCTCACATTTTTTTTGTCCATATCCCTCCCAAAGTATTTATGGAGGTCATTTACACGAATGGTAATCTCAAATTTTTTTTTAACGTAGATAGCTCCGAAAGGAGAATCAAGACAGAAAGCTGTAAATTAACTACAATCTACCCAAAAAGTGAGAACTACCAACAACATCCCTGAGAGATATCTAAGAGACAGACGTGCCACAGAATGTTCGGCTCAATATTTGATTTCATCATTTCAAGTTTTCTTTAATTATTATTAGTTTTTTTATCATAATTGAAAATACCAAGTAAATCCACATGTACATTTTCTTTGGTTCAAATTTAAAATGAAATTACAAAATCCAAAGCATTTATTTCCATTTTGTTTATATTTGGTCATTAAATAGGACTACTAAACAGTAAACACAGTAGTACAGTTACAGTATTAAAGTCTTCTTCTTCTTCTTGCAAAATGGAGGATCAAGATCAGATGCCTTCTTCTTCTTCTTCTGCTACTACTAACATCAACAATGGCGGCAAGGCTAAAACAGTGCGATTCACGAAGCTGTTCTCATTCGCAGACAAAACCGATGTTCTGCTAATGGTTCTGGGCACAATTGGGTCTGTTGCGAATGGTTTCGCTACGCCTTTGAGAGCCGTTGTATTGGGCAAAACTATCGACTCCTTCGGGACGATGAACCAGAGTGATCAAACAGAGCTTGTTCATGCTATTTCCAAGGTATAATTCCCAGATAATTAGATTTCAATTTCTAGTTTTGAGTGTCTGGTTTTGATTCTAGTTTCTGTTATTTTTAACTTTCTGCAGGTTTCTGTTGATTATGTGTACTTGGCAATTGGAGCTGGTGTGGCATCTTTTCTTGGTAAGTAACTGAATTACGTGTGTCGAATACTTAGTACATTCTGGAATTTTAGACTGGGTTACAGAGTGATCTTGAAATTTTGGATTATATTGTTGACTGATTTTGAAACTTTGAATCGTGTTATGATCATTTACTGCAGCATATTTATTCGACCATTTTTCCATGTCATAATGGACACATCATCAAAATATAATATTTTATTATATTTTTTATGATGGGTTAGTAGTGACGTGGTAAATTGGCATTGTCACGTCATAAAAAATATAATATTATATTTTGTATGATGTGTCAGTGGTGACGTTGTAAACGACCAGCACTACAAGAAAAAAGGGGTATTTGTCACGGTTTTTTTTTGCATTTAGTCACGGTTTTTACCGTGACTAAAAAAATTAGTCACGGTTTTGAAAACCGTGACTAATTCGACCATTTTTTGTCACGGTTTCAACATGAACCGTGACTAAATATTTTTGTCACGGTTTCTAAAGGAACCGTGACTAATTTTAGTCACGGTTTCATTTAAAACCTTCTGGGAGTTAGTGAGGGGATTTCTGGGCTGTAATGAAGTTTGATACATGAACTCTTTGCTACCTACTTATTTCAGTAGGTAGCAAAGAGTTCAGCGATGACCATATCGTCATCTCTGGACTCACCAACACCTATTCACAGTATGTCGACGATGATTTCGGTTCGAGGTTCAAGTGGTCGAGGCCTGCGAAGCTCAGCGATGAGAGCTATGCAACTATAGAGTGGATGATTAAAGCAGCTGCAGATATCAAGAAACCACCAGCACTATAACTGAATCCCTTATGAAACTCACAAATGAATCCCAATTGTACAACAAACCCAGCAAACTGCAAATCTCACTCTCACTCAAATCACTCACTACACCACTTGTCCAGAACTTCGACTGTAGTTTAAACTAATGTACAAGTATCAACATACGACTCGACCAAGTGTGTTACAAAATACGAATCCACTACATGCTTCTTCGACGGTTCTTTCGTGTAAGTTGATGCATCTGTGGTGGTTTGAGACTCGGAACTTTCGGGAGGAGGTAAAGGTAGCGGATTGCCACCCGAGGAAGATGATGGACTTGCTGAGTTTCCTTCGTCTTTGGGTTGATAATCGTCATCTGGGTTGTCTTCATTTTCGTCGTTCTTTTTACTAGGACTCCCACTACCACCACCACTGGTATCGCCTCCAGGGATTCCGCTCTTGACTAGGTCTGGTCTTGGTTCTACCCCAACTCGTCTCAGGTGTAGCTGCAGAATTAGAGCGTTTTCGTCGAGATCAAGTTAGTAGATTGTAATTGCAACAGTCTTGATCGATCAGAGTTAGTGTATATAGCAGAAGATTAACCTGGAGATGCAAGTTGACTTCGTCTGGACGTGAAAGGAATGGGAATTCGCCTCCGGTCTTCAGGTTAGCTTGCTTTGCCTCCGGATATCTCTCGGTCAGTTGATCTTTGAGTTGGCGAGGAGTTGCAGAGTAGTCATTCGTCTTTAAGGAGGACACAGATAACATCAGTTGGAAGAATTCGTAACGTCTATTATGAGGAAGGATGTGAACAGGTTGCGGAGAACTTACATCCATTATAGTGATGAATTGATCCGAAAGGAGAAGAGATCCGACTGCTTGAGCATCTACGTTCAACGTCAGTCTCGAGGCCAAATCATCCTTTGAAAGTGTTTCAACCTGGATGGTGATCAGGGGAAAGATTATGGATTTGACAAAAAGATTGATGCTTTCATAAGTTTAAAGAACAAGAACACAGAACCAAGGCTGCACCTTTGGACACAGAACAAGGACAAAATAAGTTTTCACAATACCTGAGAAACGACAAAGTCAACTGAATCGGCGATGAAGGGTTCGTGAGGACCATCTTGAATTCCAGTCAGAACATAACGTTTGAGCAAGAAAGAAGGAGTCCAACTAACACTGCAGAAGCCATGAGTAATATGGAACTCAGTTTGTTGACAAAAGTTACTCAGAGTTTGTTGACGAAATCTTTGACAAAGCTAAGCACTTACAAAGGTGCCCATGGCATAGCAGCTGCAAAACTTCTTGTATCCAGAAACGAATTCGATAGTACCAATGACTTCACTCGTCTTGGACGATACTGTGCAAATATTTGAGCTAAGAAGCCTCCAAGAGATGTACCATAGAGGTGCATCTGTGAGAATTTCAAGTAAATCAGTTCATCTGTTCGAGATGAAAATAGTATTATGGCAGGGAATGAACGAATACGGTGTATATGAGACGTGTTGAGTAACAAAGTCGAACCAAGCCGGAGTGCTGAAATGAACAGAGAATAGTGGCAAAAAATGAATGAAGATTCTTACGTGTCGGACATCAATGACATCTAAGAACTTCTCAAACGCCTGTATCCATTCCATATGATTCCAAACACGGGGAATATCCACGGAGATCACCCGATAGCCCTAAGAAAGTAAACATATAGTGAAAACACAATCCAAATATAGTCAACATTGAAAATAATTGGTATTCAACACTATTATACACAATAGCATAGATACTAAATTCACATGGATCCACAAAAACTACAAACAACCATCCATGTATGCTAGAACGGTAGAAATGCTACACGACCTTAAAGTTCATGAATGCTATAACAGATACAAAATTACCTGACGAAGGCCAACCGGAACATCATAGCTCATTGATGCAGCATTTTAATGTCTAGTGTGAGATAATCTCGAACATTAAGAAGTAATATAAATAAGCGATGGAGTTCTGAAACACTAGCATCATTCAAGTACAAACAAAGCAACTCTAGAATTACCTTCATGGACAATGCCATTATCTGTTTGTAGTAGACATCTGCGGTGCCTGCTATTCCAGGAAGACAGATCAGAGGAGGAACCATTTTCGGACCAAAATCATAGTATCTCCACTGCTTTGAGCCAATCTACGAGAAAACAGCATAATAAGATAAGGTAAGGAATATTACATAACCAATCATGAACCTCTCCCGAAAACTTGAGTTATTGCAGGATTAAATGATTCTTCACGTGGTATCAGAGCTTTGACCGAAGGTGTTATCTCCCAATATATCCAAAATACTCAAGTAAGGTTTGGTGTACTTATGCGAACTTCAATTTCTATATACGGGATTTCGTTTGGATGGGTGTGTTAAGGAATATTACATAAACCAATTATGAACCTCTCCCACAACTCGAGTTATTAGCGATGCAACGGTTCTTATTGTACCAAGGACAAGGAAAGACAACATCCATGTTCCCAACTTATTGATCACCAGAATCAACACCAATTAACACTAACCCAAAGCTCCAAATCCCAGAAACAAAAGACCAGTAACTAGAGTCAACTTGCAACACATGAACATCCAGGTGGAAAGATCCTGCCCTCAAATGAGAATGATCATGGCAAATTCAGCTAATTCACAAGCAACTAACAATACCCAGAATTCAAAAAAAGAAGAACAAAAACTTACTGGGATCTTATGGAGAGGAACTTGGGACTTGAAGTGGACATAATCTCCCGGCGCCGCTAAGACGCCTTTCATTGCCTCCTTTCCTAATTTCAATTTTCCCACCTTTCCGATTGGAGAAGTTCTTCAGTTCATGGCTTTTCAATTGCCGGAGTAATCGATCGCCGGAAATAATTCCTTTGCAGTTTTTCAGTTTTCTCTTCTCTCTCTCTCTCCGCTATGATTGATCGCTGGCTTTTGCGATCTCTGTCTCTCTGTCACGAGCTTTGGGTTTAACAGTCATTCAACGGCGCCGTTTTCTGGTTACCTGCTAGTCTGGCGTTGTTCGTTTGGCCTGTTTGTTTGTTTCCGGTTCGACCGGGAACCTGGCTAAAAACCGGTTCGGTCGGAGGGTTTAGAGCCGCCGGGTGAATTGGGCTATAAATACGGGTCGACCCGGAACTCACGGGTTTCGTGGTTGAATTAATTATGGGAAATAGCATTTTTGCACCCTATACTTTCCAACTTAACAGATAGCCCTTATACTATAAATCGTTCTTTTTACCCCTCCTACTTTAGCCACTTTGCCGTTCAGGTCCTTCTGCTCCAAATTTCGTATTCATAACATGAACTGATGTGCATTCAATCCATCATGTTAGTTTCAATAGTGATGTATTAGCTTACTAAGCATTTTTTTAATTGAAAATATAAATATATATAATTAAGGTGAACTCTCCGGTGCACCGGGTACACCCACTAACGTTTTGATAGATAAACATGTTTTTAATATCTTTTTTGTCGAGTATAAGAATCTACATGTTGTTAAAGGATATATAGGACGATTTGAACAAAAAACTAATTTGGTAGAAATGATAATCTATCATATTGAGAAAAAATGCAACTGTAGAAAGAAACCTGAAGAACATTAGGTATAATCTTATACTATGATGACTAAAAATTGTAATTAAGCTCAATTTAGACTTATTAAGATTAAATCTATTGATATAAACGATTAGTTCAATAAAAATATCACTCTAGATAGCACAAACGTCAGTGGGTGTACCCGGTGCACCCACTTTTAGTGGGTGCACCGAAGCGTTTACCATATAATTAGATATGATGTAATCGATTAATAAAAACGTGTGACTTTAAAACCTTTCATATTTCACCATACTCTTTGCGAAACCTCTCCAATATATCTCCGTGATCAACTCTTCATCTTCTACCTCTGATATCTCTATGGATGTTATGAAGACTTTAGTTGGAAAGAAAGGACCCAAAAGAAAAGTGGCATAAGTAGGTAGGGAAAAAAAGAATTTATAATATAGGGGCTATTTGTCAAGCTGGCAAAGTAGAGAATGCAAAGTGCTATTTTCCCAATTAATTAAATTCGAACCGGAAACTGAAATCGTATCGGGAAAACAGAACAGCTCTTCTCCTTCTTCTCCTCAACGTCGGCGCCACATAGACGGTGGCCGGCGGCTCTTCTCCGCCGCCCTCGCTATCCATCTGTGACCTAGCTCATCATCCAACGGTACGCTCTTTTCACAGCTCATATCCTTCTAGATTCCCATTCGCAAGTTTCCTCAGAAAGAATTCGTCATGTATCCAATCTCCCAGCTGAAATCCCAGAATCCACTTCTCAATCTGCTCATCAGATTCCGTAATTTCACTACAAAACCACAACCTTTACCTAGCGTAGCAATTTTCTGGGACCTGGACAACAAACCCCCAAATTCGACTCCTCCATTTGAGGCAGCTCTGAAGCTCAAAAGGGCAGCTTCCTCATTCGGGATTGTAAGCTACTGTGTAGCTTACGCCAATCGCCACGCTTTCAGTCACGTGCCTTTACCCGTAAGAGAGCAGAGAAAAGACAGGAAGCAGCTGAATCAATTGGAGAACAAGGGTTTCATTAAGCCCTTAGAACCCTATCTGTGTAAAGTATGCGGGAGAAGGTTTTACAACAATGAGAAGATGATGAATCATTTTAGGCAGATTCACGAGCGTGAGCATCAGAAGAGAGTGAATCAGATTGAGTCCGCTAGAGGGAAGAGGAGGGTTAACTTGGTTGGTAAGTTTGCAATGAAGATGCAGAAGTTTAAGAACGCTTCGAGGGAGGTGTTGACTCCGAAAGTCGGGTATGGATTAGCTGATGAGCTTAGGAGGGCAGGGTTCTGGGTTGGGGAGGTTTCGAGTAAGCCGCAGGCTGCAGATGTTGCGTTGAAGGAACGAATGGTGGATGTGATGGATAAGAGGAAAGCTGATTACTTGGTGCTTGTGTCGGATGATTCGGGTTTCGTAGGGGTGCTTAAGGAGGCGAAATTGAGGTGTTTGAAGACTGTTGTGATTGGGAACATGATGATGGATGATAGTGTTGGATTGAAGAGGGTTGCTGATGCTGGATTCTCTTGGCATGAGGTTTTGAGGGGGAAGGCTAAGAAGGAAGGAGCTTCTGTCGTGGAGAAATGGAGCGATCGAGATGTTTTGGAGAAGCTGGAGTGGAGGTTTGATCCTGAGAATGAGAGGGATGCTTATGCTGCTGTTGATCAGTTCTATAACTCTTCTGCTGCTGCTGCTGCTTCTGATGATGATGATGAAGAGTTTAATGGCTACTTTGATGATGATGGAGTGGATGTTGTGAAGAGGGGAGATTCTAGGTCTTGGTGGGAGCTGGATTCTGATCATGAATCATGAATCATGATTCCAGTTGTTGATTGGAATCGAATTCGAATGCATTTAGTCTAGACCTGTGCAATCATCATATGTGGTAAGTTAGACATTGGTTTGAGAGCTAATGTATTACTATCAATGCTCTGTCACTCTTTCCAGTTTGTGTTGATATATCTCTTGTTTCTGTATAGCAGATGCTTGTGCTCTTATAGCAGCCGAATCATGCATCGATCTTTTGCATCGTAGATCGAAATGAACATGGCTCGGAGAACATGTTCATCTTCCCCTAATGGTTGCTCGAAAGTCTTACCTCGAATGCCAGGTACGAACGAGAGACTCGAAGTTCTCGATTTACGGTGGTCTAAGCTATAGCCAACTTGGTTCCTAATTGACTCTCGAATCTTTTGCTTCTCGGATGGTGGCGAACAATGCAGCTTGCGTTTCGGGAGATGTTGATGAAAATTTCGTAAAGATTTTGTCTAGTTTAGCATTTCGGTCATAACTATTTACTCGGGACTCTGATTAATGTAAGGTCTTCCAGGTTGGAAAGATAATTAAATTACCTTTTCATCTACATTATTATTTTATCTTATATAAAGTAATTAGGATGATGACGTGGAATGTTTTAACTAAAATTAATGAAAGAATTGGATAGTGCTTTGTGTCAAAGTCACTAGTGTTTTAGTGATGCACTTCAGTTTTGAGCCCTTTCAAAAAATCCAAAGAGGGTGATGTGTTCAGTTCAATTGACAATTCAAACCACAGACGTTTGTTGCAGGAAAAATGGGTCAAAAACACTAGCGGTCATCTAAGTATGGGTCATGTAACAGCGTGGTCACCTAACTATGTTTTGTAACAGCGTGGTCACCTAAGTTTGTAAATCATAACCGACTGACATCTCCAACGATTTTTCACCGAATCTCTTGTGAATTTTCTAGCTTAGAGGGCAACATCAGCCAAAAAAATTATATTGTTAACATGGAGAAGATAGAATAAAAATATTTTGTTGCTGATGTGACCCTCTGAGATGGAAAGTTCACTTGAGATTCGGTAAAAAATTGATGGAGATGCCTGTCGGTTACGATTTACAAACTTAGGTGACCACGCTGTTACAAAACATAGTTAGGTGACCACGCTGTTACATGACCCATACTTAAATGACCGCCAGTGTTTTTACACCAGGAAAAATGGATGATGACGTGTGTGCTCCACAATGAATCTGGCCACGTAGATTCCACCACTAGCTAATATACTCTTGTACATAGACAAAAAGATTCCATACGTAAGCCAGCCTATGTTGTTTAATTTAGTTACTTGAGTGCTATTCCAAGTGGGGTTTTGTAGCTTGTGGCAGATTGGGACAGAATTACGTAACTATGTATCGTTAATGGCTAAATGTTTAAATATGTCCAGATTTGAACAAATGTGAAGGCCAGTGAGCTAGGTGCTGGTCAGCTAGCTCCTAGCTGGCCCGTGAGTGACAAATGGCATTCGTTAATTAATTAGCAGTTAAACGGTAATAAGATCATTGTTATTAACAGTAATTAATATTGGATAATTTTTATTAAGTAGATTATTTGCATATTTAACTCATTTAATTAGTATTTACACATTTATTAAGTACGATAAATTAGTGTACTATTTATGTAGTACCTACACGCAAAATTAGTATATATTTAGAATTACGTAAGGTACTAATTACTGTTAATAACAATGATCTTATTACCGTTTAACTGCTAATTAATTAACGGATGTCAATTGCCACTCACTGGCCAGCTAGCTAGTAGCTCACTAGCCTTCACATTTGTCCAAATCTAGACATATTTTGACGTTTAGCCACTGACGGTACATAGTTACGTAATTCTACCCCCTAACTATTCCAAGGATCATAGAGCCATTCGAGGCTCGAATTTTCCAGTTGGGTTGAGAATCGCGAGATTTAACTTGGTAGACTCACCTGGTTGGGTTGTGACCAGGCGAGGGAAAGATGGTTTACCCTCAACTCGAATCGTTAGTAAACCTAAACCAAAATCAAAACTCAAACTTTGAGGCATTTTTGGGTTAAACCGCCCTAAACATGTTTAATTAAAACCCTAATCCATTTCTTGTTGTTTTCTACTTTTATATGAATCTGTACAAAAAATCGCTACACGACAAAACATTGTAACTAATTTGAAGATATATCAGATTATCTCAAACACAGATCTCCAGACTTCCCACTTATTAATACCGATCTAGCTCTTCACTCTTCTTCGCTCACTCACAGCCATGGAATCATCTCACTTCTCCCGTTTCCTCTTCCTCTTACTCGCCGCCGGCACTCTCCTCCTCTTCACTTACTCCAATTACCCCTCTTACCTCCCGCCGACGTCCTCCCCCCACCTCGCCGGCGCTTCCAATTCCTCCTCCAGAAAAGCCGCCGGCTTCCTCAAACAACCCACCAAAAACCCCACCTCCTCCTCCTCCGCCGCCTCCAGCCGCCTCCGTCACGAGTCCGCCGTCCCCCACCACCCACTCGACCCGTTAACCATCCCGGAGCTCAACAAAATCCGTCAAATCATCCACTCCCACGACCTCTTCAAACCTCCAGCCTCCGTTGCCCTCCACACCGTCGTCCTTGAAGAGCCGCCGAAGTCCGCCGTCGTCGCCTGGTCCCCCGGCGACCCCCTCCCGCCGCGAAAGGCCTTTGCCGTTGCACGCGTCGCCGCCGCCTCCGGCGGTGGCGACGCGACGACGTACCTCCTGTCCGTCAACATCGCCGGCGGCGACCTCACGGCGGAGCGGGCGACCGGGTCGGGGTACCCGACGATGACGGTCGAGGACATGACGTCAGCGACGTGGGCCCCGTTCTCGAGCGTGGAGTTCAATCGGACGGTGGAGAATCGCGGGGTGGAAATGGATGACGTGGCGTGTTTACCGATTTCTTCGGGTTGGTTCGGTCAAAAGGAAGAGGGTCGTAGGTTGATTAAGGTACAGTGCTACTCAATGAAAGGAACGGTCAACTTCTACATGAGGCCAATCGAAGGGCTAACCGTGGTCGTCGATCTCGACACGAAAGAGGTCATCTCGATCGTCGATATGGGGAAGCAGATCCCCATACCGAGGGCTGCCAACACAGACTATCGCTTCTCAGCGATCAACCAGCGGTTGGATCTGGTCAACCCGATCTCCCTTGAGCAACCAAAGGGACCCACTTTCAAGGTTATTAACGATCACCTCGTAAAGTGGGCCAACTGGGAGTTCCACCTGAAACCAGACCCTAGAGCTGGGGTCATCGTGTCCCGGGCCAGGGTCAGGGACCCTGAGACCGGGACAATGAGGAGCGTGATGTACAAAGGGTACACATCAGAGCTCTTCGTGCCATACATGGACCCCACAGACGCGTGGTATTTTAAAACGTACATGGACGCGGGCGAGTACGGGTTCGGGCTAAACTCTATGTCGCTCGACCCGTTAAACGACTGCCCGAGAAACGCTCACTACATGGACGCGGTGTTCACCACGGGTGAAGGGAAGCCGTACGTCCGGCCGAACATGGTGTGTATATTCGAGAGCTACGGCGGGGACATTGGGTGGCGGCACTCGGAGAGTCCGATCACCGGCATGGGGGTATTTATGTCTTTTCAAATCATGATGTCACGTTTGAATTGGACATATATCTAAATGGATGGTGGTGATTATGTTGTCCACTACTAATGTTGTTTTTTTGTTTGGACTAGATTATTGAGGTTAGGCCGAAAGTGACACTTGTGGCTCGGATGGCGGCTTCCGTGGCTAATTACGATTACATCATCGATTGGGAATTTCAGACCGATGGCCTCATTCGAATTAAGGTACGAGATCGTTTGGAAACTGAGATTTGATTTAGAACAATGATCTAGAAATTTCGATAGTTTGGTCTAGTGTTATATATAGGATCAAATACTTTTGCAGTCACTTAAGTTTGCATGCTGTGCTAACTCGGTCACTTAATTTTGAACTCAGTCGAATTGGTAACTTATATTTTAACTTTGTTACAGCGTGGTCACTTGGTCGGATTTTGAGATGATTTTGGTTTAAAGAGTCCACACATGACATGACATGACATCCATTATATTTGTTTTATATTTGAAATCAAACCAGAAAACAAGCTCAATAATCGAAAGGGTTTTATCTATCACGTTTTATTTGGGTAAAGGAGGGAAGTGAATCAACTTGTTTAATTTAGGTGATGTGTTTTGTGGTTTGATTTTACTAAAAAAAATAAAAATTACATGGCATGTCTACGTGTCACTTTGAACGAAAATCCTCATAAAATCATACCAAGTGACCACACTGTAACAAAGTTAAAACATAAGTTACCAATTCGACTGAGTTCAAAGTTAACTGACCGAGTTGACACAACATGCAAACTTAGGTGACTGTAAAAGTATTTGACCCTTTATATATATCAAATTTGGGTCAAAAACATTGGCAGTCACCTAAGTTTGGGGTTGTAACAGCGTGGTCATCAAACTTCATTTTGTAACAGAGCACTCATCTATGCTTAAACAAGGTAGCCGAGCAATTGATTCAGTCACTTTTGATGATAATTTTCCCAAATTGACAACTAAACATGCAACATCATCAAACATAATATCTTTTAATCTCCCTGATGAACTCAGTTGAACCCTCAAAATAATCTGATCCAACTCAAAAACCAAATCAATACCTACAAAAATGACTGACCCAACATAGATGAGTGCTCTGTTACAATACGAAGTTAGGTGACCAAGCTGTTACAACCCCAAACTTAAATATTTTTGCCAAAATTCAACTAATTTTTGAAAATTAATTGTTAATCAATTGAGTCTTTACTAATTAAGCTTAATTAATGTTCTTAAACAGGTGGGACTAAGCGGAATCCTAATGGTAAAAGGAACAAACTACGCAAACAAAAACCAAATCCCAAACCACGAGAACATCCACGGCACAATGCTATCGGAAAACGTCATCGGAGTAATCCACGACCACTACGTCACCTTCTACCTCGACATGGACGTCGACGGCGTCGACAACTCCTTCGTCAACGTCCACATCAAGAAGGAACAGACCTCGCCGGAGGACCATTCTCCGAGGAGGAGCTACCTGACGGCGGTGAGAGAAGTGGCCAAGACGGAAAAGGCGGCGCAGATTAAGTTCCAGCTGTACAACCCGTCCGAGTTCCACGTGGTCAACCCGGGTAAGACGACCCGGGTCGGGAACCCGGTCGGGTATAAAGTGGTGGGCGCGGGTACCGCGGCGAGTTTGTTGGATCATTCTGACCCGCCTCAGCTACGTGGCGCGTTTACGAATAATCAGATTTGGGTCACTCCGTATAACCGGTCGGAAGAGTGGGCCGGTGGGTTGTTTGATTATCAGAATCAAGGGGAGGATAATTTGCAAGTTTGGTCCGACAGGTAAATAAAATTAGCACTTTGCCCCCTCTACTTTGACAACTTAACAAATAGGTCACATACTATGAATTGCTCTTTTTACCCTCCTAGTTTGACCACTTTGCATTTTGGGTAGTTCAATTCCAACTATCATCTTCTTGACGTTAATTGGTGCACATTCAGTACACCACCCCTCATACTTTAACCACTTTGCATTTTGGGTCCTTCCATTTTAACTATCATCTTCATGACGTTAATTGGTGCACATTTCAGTACACCACATTAGCTCGAACAATAATGTATTAGCTTACTAAATATTTTTTAATTGATAATATAAGTATATATAATTACATAGGATGAAATCGATGAATAAAACGTATAATTCTAAAACTCTTCGTGATACCTCCTCAATTTATCTTCCTGACCAATTCTTAGTGTCCTGCTTCTAATATCTCTTTCTCTGTTTTTAGATTTAACCTAATGAAGACGATAGTTGAAATGGAAGGACCCAAAATGTAAAGTGGTCAAAGTAGGAGGGGTAAAAAGAGCAATTTATAGTATAGGGGCTATTTGTTAAGTTGGAAAAGTAGAGGGGGCTAAGTTGGTATTTTCCCTTTTTTTACCTAAAAAGTAAAAAATAATCATTTTGATGTCTTGAAATTGCCACGTCATTTGACACTTAACATATTTTGTCGATGTGGCATATGAGGTATCATGAATTTTCATGTCACTTTAGATAATCACGAAATTAGTTTGGGAAAAAAAACCGTAAATACTTTGAATGGTCACTGAACTTTAGTTGTTAAACAGATTGATCCGATTTTGTTAGTAAATTACTTTTTTGTACGTCAGTTTGTAACTTGGTTATGTTAACTTGTAACAGGGACAGGCCAATAGAGAACAGAGACATAGTAGTATGGTACACAATGGGATTCCACCACATTCCATGCCAAGAAGATTTCCCGGTGATGCCGACGGTGACATCGAGCTTCGATCTCAAACCGGTCAATTTCTTCGAGCGGAACCCGATTCTAAGGATCCCACCGAACGTCGAGAAGGACTTGCCGGTTTGCAAGGCTACCGCTTCTGCTTAAGATCGAGTAGGGGAAGCTAGAGACATGATTCGATGATCACTTAGGTGTGACGAGTTCTAATCGACTATTAGTATCGTGTCGAATTAGTTTCGTAACGTGTATGAACTTTTGTTTGAACGAAATTGATCAACTAAGCATGATTCCCTACTAAGTGTTAACTAGGGCTTGTTATGTTTCGTGTATGAGTGATTGGTAGCAATGTGTATATAGATTGGAAGTTGGAACCCGGTGCTAAATAAATGGCACAAAATTTCAAATCTAGTTTTTTTAGTGTCACGAAATAGGCTAAATCTTTCATTTTAGTGACAAATAAATATGTCTAGTTAATCTATTTAACCGTTAACAGAGACGTTGTTTTCGACGGATCTGTTACCTTTGTTAGTGGAATTGCCATGTCATCCGAGTATCATTCATTTTTTGGCCGACTTTGAAAAAAAAAACATCTAAACATACTAGACACTTTTTTTTAACATAAAAACGTGTCGCGGAAATATTCTGAGATATATATGATATCACAGGGGAAAAAAAACTCAAATACAACCAAGATATCACCACCACTCGCAGTACGAATTTTACTAGCTAATAATATCATTAAGACAACTTACCCAGTAGTATCCACAACCTAACGATAAAGACTCGAATCCAACAACCTCGGACTCGGTACCAAAACCAAAGGAGTAGCCTTCTCCAACACAACCCCAAACTTCTCCTTTGAATCCGCCACAACACCTTCAGGAACTTCCCAATCAAACATGTGCAAAAGCGTTGCCAAAACATACATAACCATCTTCTCACCCAACGGTATACCCGCACAAATTCTTCGACCCGACCCGAATGGAAGGTAATGAAAATTGTTCCCCAAGTAATCCAAATCCTCCTCCAAAAACCTATCTGGGTTAAACGACGTCGGATTGTTCTAGTACTCAGGGTTTCTGTGCATGGCCCACACGTTGAGGAACACCTTGGCACCCTGGGGAATCGTGTATCCCCTACGTGGCACGATTCGGTTGGGCTACGGGGGGAGCAGTGGGGCCACCGGGTGGAGTCGTAAGGTCTCTTTTATGACGGCGTGAAGGAAGGGTAGATTGGGAATATCGGATTCTTCGACGAGGTTATTGGGCTTGATTACTTGGGCTAATTCGAGTTGGGCTTTTTTCATGGATTGGGGATGTAGGGTTAATTCCGACATTGCCCATTCAATTGTTGTTGAGGTTGTGTCTGTTCCTCCGACTACTATGTCCTGTTAAGTAAAATACTAAAATGTCACTAATTGAGTAGTAATTAACGAAAATAACATACAAAATGTTACCTAAAATAGGTTATAGAGAATTTATCATTAAATACAATCAAAATTTGGAATGAAATTGGCCGTGAGACTTTAGGCGTCGTTTTTCGTCATGGAATTTAAATTCACTAAAAAAATTAATTCCTCTGGAATTCAATTACCGGGGAATTAACAATGCAACCACAGTCGAATTCTCTGCTCTTCATATAATTTGGCATGCTGAAATTGTTGATACAAAATCCCTCGAAATACCCTTACCTTACCTCCAATTATCAGAACAATGCAACCACAAGAATTACGGGATAAGAATAGGTTAGGTTAGAGGATAATTTTGAGAAAACAATAAAAATATGCAACGGAAATGGACAATCCCGCACTTTTGAAAGAGATTTCAAATAATGAGTTTGAGAGGAATTTGGCCAATTGTGGATTTGAATTCCTGTGAAATTGGACAGACCATTTGTCACCAGAAAACAAGAAATCCGTCAATGCCACTGGAATTCGTCAATTCTTGCACCCAAATCCACGATGGAAACCATTTTTAGACAGATCAAAGTCATTAACGATAAAAATATGTTATACTCACCGGTCCAGGATTCAGCCATGGTTATTTCAGCTGAAATCAATCATTAACGAATATTTCAGTTTCACCGTGATCGATTTAAATTCGAGCACAATTGGCCGAGTTAAAATTGATTCACGGTCACGGTATTCATTTCTCAACCAACTCAAAATTAATGACCGACCAAAATCGGTCCAGTTTGACCAAATCGACCGATTTCCAGGCCTATTACTAGACGAAAATTAGTACTTCGATAAAATCACCTAAAATGGTTATAAAAGAAATTAAAATAAAGTATTTAGTAATGGAATGAATTACCATAAGCATAGCCTTGATTTGCTGAGTAGAAATGGAAATTCCAGTGTCATCATCTCTGAAATCCAATAGAAAATGCATGAAATCATCCCATTTGTTGTCTCCTCTTGTCTTCTTCTTCTTTTCTTCTCTCTTCCTTTCAATCACAAAATCAAATATCTTATCCATACCACCAGACACTCTCTTCATTTCCCTCTCTATTCCCTGCAAATCAAACCTACATATCCCAATAATTCGAGTTGGTAGGAGAAGATTTAACATATCATTCATTAATAGTACTTCCTATTAAACGAAAAGGTTTCTACTGAATCTAAAGTTTACACAGCTTTAGTGAGTCTTTTTTATTTTATGAATAGCTTCAGTAAGTTTTGTGTAACGAATTACGGGAATTTGAAATCAAGACCTCTACGTCATAAAAGACTATGATATCATGGCATAAACCACTTACCAAGAAAATTTTAAGGCGGTTAGCTTCTCAAATTAACCCAACCAATGTCTCTCGATTGAACCACTTACTAAACCAACTAGCTACTGATCTACCATGGTGAGAACGCCTTTTTTTAGTCGCCATAACACAATTAGGTAGCATTTTTTTTATATTTTGGGTACCCATTTTTTTCAAAGCAGGTACCTGATTTGAATTTGCAAGTACCGATTTTGGTTATTGATTTGTTAATTTTAAGTACTAATTTTTTCCTAGTAAGTAAATTATTTGAATTTATAAGTAAGAATTTTCATATTCAATACTTAATTTATAAGTAGTAATTTATTTGATTTTATAGTAACATTTAATGTGGTTATTTTTCAACCTCTTATTTATAAAAAAAGACCTAATTAATTACCTTGCGAGAACCGGGAAAAAGTCCGACACGTTCGGCCGTCCAAGAACCTCAACAAGCTTCGCCGCCGCCGAACGGAACTCCCTCCCGACAACCGCCACGTCATCACCGTCAAGTGTGCCACCCCAGAACATCTTCGATATCATCCCAATCACCGTCCCAAACGCCACCTCCCCAACATCAACCCCGCCGCCGCCGCCGCAGACGGCGGCGGCGCACAGCTCCCTCACCGTCTTCCTAACCTCGTCCCTCCTCATCGGATACGAAGCTTCCAGAACCTTCCTGCTCTGCATGTTCCGCACGAACACCATCCGCAGCACGCGCCACTCGTGCCCGTACGGTGAGAAGGCGATGTCCCTGCCGCCGTACGAGAACGCCGTGGCGGCGACGCTGGGGTTCCGGTTGGCGAACGTGACGTCATGGTCGCGGAGGATCTGTTTGGCTAAGGTCGGGGAGCTGACGACGACGCAGATCTTGCGGCCGATGGAGAGCTTGAAGATTGGGCCGTAGTGGAGGGAGAGTTGCATGAAGAGGTGGTGGAGGTTTGGAGTTAGGAATGGGAGGTAGCCTAATATGGGTAGGCCACGTGGCCCCGGCGGCGGCGGCGGGAGAGAGGGGTTGCGGCGACGGCGGCGGCGGAAGATGATGATTGAGAGGGTGGTGAGTGTGGATAGGAGGAGGAGAATGGTTGAGGAGAAACATGGTTTGGTTTGGTTTTTTGTAAGTTTGGGTTTTCGGGTTGGTTAGTTTGTGAAATGATTGGTATTATGTTGGAGATATGTTTATAATAATAGTTGGAATCTTTAAATAATTCAGTGGTCCGATCCCTAAGATATAGAACATAATTGATTGATGACATTGATATGTAATTTTACTTATGGTTATATATTACTTAATTTTTATATATATTTTGTTGACAGAGATAACTCGTTTCGGAGATATGTAGATAACACATAATAGAAGGAAAATCAAGTCTCAACCCAGGATCAAGTCTACCTCCATGATTTTTGGGAGGTTATTCAGGGTCATACGTGTTACGTAATGGACGACTCTGTTACCTGAATGACGAGCCGTTTGAAAATGTTAGGAAGGAGCTCCGTGATGTAGTTGTAGTATTTCCTCCACTATAGCTCCCCAAGGATTGGATGTAACCTGACCTGCTCGCAATCTAGAGGAAATCAGTTTTGCATTGCCTTCTATGTCCACCTGCAAAATACCAGCCCACAAACACCAAGCACGCATCCCTATCACGCATATGTGATCGAGTGCATTTCGAATTTTACATATACATCAAAATAGAGTTGTACACTCTTTCTAGTTGTTTGAACATTATAGTTGTTTTTGTATTGAAGCGATTTCATCGATTGGACCGCTTTGATTGTTTGGTCCAGATCTGAAACACCGTGTATCTTAAAAATGGGTTATATATTCATGGACGATATATACGAGATAACAGTAGATGAAAAAAATGGCAGGATTGATCGTTCGTACCGAGTGATTGTTTCTCTTCCAAAATGTCAGTGTAGACACAAGTCATATTTTTAGCCTGAGCCATAATGTTGGTGACTGCCTCCTGTTGGTTGGTGGTACGAAGGTGACGACCATCGTGAATTAGAGCCAACCATCCAAATTCGACCACGTGCGTGCTTCAAAGTTCAGTGCTATCAAAACCCTAAGCGACTAGGATTCTCAATGATCTGCAAGAACCCATAGACCAAGAGAATGAAACATAATAGCCTCCTTCAAAGTCTGAGTGACCCGAAGATTTATCGAGCTAGACGAGTCATTTTCCCGATCCATGGGTTTCGGGAAAACTCATAAGCTATTATTAGGTGAAACAAGTTACCTAACCCGGACCCGTCGGATTGCCCCACCGGGCCGGCCTATCGAGAATAAATACACTGATCCGCATGACGTCGTCGTTTTGGCAGATAGCCATCAGAAAATCAGATATTAATAAAGAAAAGAATAGATTATTTGATTATTTCCCCAGGTAGGGACCGCACACTCTGATCAATCTTTGATATATAACAGAAGGACACGATGCAGGTTGCATAGCCACATGTATAACAAAACAACGTCAAATCCCAACCCAGAATGTCATGTATAAATCCATGATCCCTGGAGTAGGGGCGGGAATTGGTTCATTCGGTCATTAACTGATTAAAATCGGTTAAAAATGGTTAACTGGCCTTCAAGAAGTTTCAACCGATGATTGACCGAAATAAAATTGATAAAAAACTGACTAAAATTCAGTTAACCGACAATAGACCGATTTAATCTAATTTTAACCTTAAAGTTTCATATAAATTGAATAATATCATAAATTATACACCATGTAAATAAACTTTTGCACTATAACTCATTATTCCATTATTGTTTCGGTCAAAGTCGGTTAACCGACATTTTAACCGTTAACCGACTTGCTAAAAAAGGTTAACCGCCCACTTGACCGACCGAATAATCGATTAACCAATGATTAACCGATTTTAACCATTAACCTTAACCGAATTCCCACCCCTACCTGTGAGGTTAGTCAAGGCCATGCAAGCCACGTAATGGGGCACCCTGTTACCTGAACGGCGAACCGTCATGAAACGCCAAGCTGGAACTCTCCATTGCATACGAAGAATCTCTTCTACAATAGACCCACTAGGATTTGCATGAATCTGGCCAGCTAGTAGCCTTGTCGAGACAAGCTCCGCATCCCCTTCAATATCCACCTGCAAAACACCAGTCTATAAACACCAAGTACATACATCTCGAAAAACCAATAACTCAAACACAAAAGAATCCACAAGTGTATATGACGTGGAAATATGGTACATTTTGTCTCCTCTATTTTTCTCAATTTAATACATTAATTAACGTTGGCTTCCTAAAATGAATATCACAGGCCCAAGCATAGAAACGAGGCCCACAATATCAGGCTTTCCATGGCCCAGTAGTCAGGCCCACTATTAACGTTCTCGTAGCCCCATGAACACTCACCCGAACCACTGATTTTGAATATAATATTCCCCCGTAAATAGCATTTTTACCCCTCTACTTTGAAAACTTAACAAGTAGCCCCCTATACTATAAATTGCTCATTTTACCCCCTCTTACTTCGACTACTTTGCCATTTTAGTCATTCCACTTCAACTTTCGTCTTCTTAACATCAAATATGGACACATCCACACACCGACAAAGAGAGATATCGAAGGTAGGAAATGAAGAGTTCGTTAGGAATGTAAATTGGGGAGGTATCACGAATAGTATGGTGAAATACGAAGGGTTTTAAAACCACACATTTTATTCGTCAATTTCATCCTGTCTAATTATATATACTTATATCACTAATTAAAACACGCTTAGTGAGCTAATACATGGCTATTGGAGCTAATGTGGTGTATTGAATGCGCATCAATTAACATCACGAAGACGAAAGTTAGAATGGAATGACCCAAACAGCTAAGTGGTCAAAGTAGGAAGGATAAAAAGAGCAATTTATAGTATAGGAGACTATTTGTTAAGATGAAAAAGTAGGGATTTTTCCATAATTTTTTTATGATATGGAAAAAAGGTCGGGATATGCTATCACCAGTGACTGCAGGACTGAATCGTAAAATGATTCAAAATTTCGGAAACCAGTCCATAACATTTTAAAATTTCAGTACCACTTTATAATTCAACATTAAAGACCTAACATTTACTAACCCAAGATTAAGAGTTTTGGAATCTATCGTTGACTGGTCAATAAATGATTGAATGAGACAAAAGGAATTACCTAATTCAATTATACTATGCGCAATTTGAGACATATATTATATTAAATTAAATCCTTCAAAAAAAATTATATTAAATTAAACGTGCATATGACCTTGTTACATAATTTAATTAATTAGTGGCAACATTTAATGATAACGCGTGACACATGTCTCGATGCAGTAATTCTGTTTTTTTTTAGGGTTAATACACCTTTTTGCCCCTCTACTATGCAAAGTTAACAAACATACCCTTTTACTATTTATAAACCGATTTAACACCCTCTACTTTGAAAATTTTAACAAATATGCCCTACATTTTTTTTCATATATTTTTCGTCTAATAAGTTGATTATACGTGCTACGCCATATTATTTATCCACAACATCACTGGTCGGGATGTCCACAAGGTGAAAATATTTAAATTAAAAAGAAAAGAAAAAGGAAAAACATTATAATCACCATTATGTACGGAGGTGTTTTCGTGGTATTCCTTTTTCTTTTTCTTTCTAATTTAAATAATTTTGGGTTGTGAACATTCCAATCAACGATAAGGTGTACAAATAATATGAAGTAGCACGTATAGTCAACTCATTAGACGAAAAATAGATGAAAAGATAAATGGAGGGACATATTTGTTAAAATTTTTAAAGTAGAGGGTGTTAAATCGGTTAGAAAATAGTAAAGGGGTATGTTTGTTAACTTTGCATAGTAGAGGGGCAAAAATGTGTATTAACCCTTTTTTTATATAGGGGTCGTTTGGTATAGGGGAAATCCAGCTGTGTTTTTTGGAAACTCTGTATTCTGAGATATCCTTGTTTGTTTACTGTCTAATGGAGCTGGGGTTTTGTATTTTAGATACCCAGAGTTTCTTATTGTCTCCAGAATGTGTATTCTGACAATTTCTACTTTTATCAGAAATTCTGACTTCCCCCAAATAGAATAATGGGACCCACTGTCTTCCCTTTCTTTACCAAATATACATACCAAACAATGTAATTTAACATCCTCCAATATACATACCAAACAATGTAATTTAACATTTTTCCACCATTCCCTTATTTTCATATTTCCCCTAATTCTCAATCCCTATACCAAACGACCCCATAATAATAATTTGGAAAAATAATACTTTACCCCCTCTACTTTGCCAAGTTAACAAATAGCCTCATATACTATGAAATGATCAAGTTACCCCTTTTATTATAGCCAAATTGGTGATGAAAGTCGATTATGTGGCAATGTACTGTCATTAATTAAATATTGGTTTCGATATAGGTCTGGTCTTCACACAGTTCTAGAAATTAAATATTTAACTAGTTTATGTATTTCGATCTCGATCTATATTTTAAAATTCTTCCTCAATTCATAAATTTAATTTCGGCCAAATCCCCAAATTTTAGGGCATGAGCCACTTATTTGACTTTCAGTTTTGACTATATTCTTGAATCCAGTCCAATCCTTTATTTTGAAACGAATTCAGTCCCAATCAAGGGCCGTTTGGTTGATGGAATTGGGACCGGGAATTGAGACCCAATTCCCGGTCCATTGGGAATTGACTCAAATAATTGCACTACAATTCTTATTGGACCGGGAATTGAAATCCAATTCCCATATCCAATTCCATCAACCAAACCACCCTCATTCAACAATTCTTATTTGGTTGATGAATTTTGCGTTCGACCCAATTCCTGAAACTTAATCTACAGTTTCTGAAATTCGACTAGAACCTAGTTTTGATATTTAAATTTAGGTGAGTAAACTAATCACGATTTAAAAGTTAAAACTTACAAAATTAAAAGGTCAAATATTTAGGGGTCGTTTCCCGCAAGGAATTTAATTGTCGTGGAATTAACAATTTCAATGGAATTAGATTGCTGGAGGGATCAAGGATTCCACTGGAATTAAATTCCTTGTTTCCTCATCTAATTGCAAATATGGAATTGAAATTATACACCTCATACAATGTCCAAACTACCCTTAATTAGATAACAAAAGGCTAGCCAGTCCATAATAAAAAAAAACCAACCCTATAATTATCATTAACCAAAATTATCTAAGAGATGATCATCACCTAAATAAACAATATTTTTGCAATCTCATTCCATTATTTTGATCAAAATTGATCAACTAGAGCTAACATAATTATTGTATTGTATACTGCTGTACAATGTTGATTTATAAAGAAAACCAATTACCCACACGTGCTCACCATAATGAAGATCCTAAAATTTTGAACGTCGGTCGGTATGGTGGAAGGCGATTTTAGAATTATACTTGTAAAGAGAGATGTTGGTTCTTTACAATTGCTCTGACATGTCCAGGAGATGCCAAGCCGGGGAGGGGCAGAGATGTATAACATGGAAAAAATAAAACAATTCCCCCAAAACCCACCCATTTCAAAAGGATTTCAATTCCTTCTCGGAGGTGATTTCAAAACTGAAAAGGATTTCAATTGCACCGCAATTGGGTTCCTATTTTGGGTCAGGAAACAAGGAATTGAGATTGTCCAGGAATTTCCCTAATTCCAACTCCCAAATCCCATCCAGGAAACGACCCCTTAAAATGTCCCGAAACTATAGGGCTGGTTACAAACTCGTACCAAAACTTTAATCTGTTACAGAGTGGTCCTATTACTATGAAACGAGTTACAGAGTAGTCCTAATGACGTCATTAGTGTACTTTTCCAACCATTTTGCCACGTCATCATTGACATGTCATCGAAAATATAATTTAAAATTCATCTTAAATTGATTCAAATCTAAAATTATATCAATGTAATTCACTAAATTTAGTTTTGAGCCCAGTTTATAAGGTAGATGAGTTTATATTAAGATTATGAATCATATTGTTGAATTTTGAATTATGTTTTTGATGACATGCAAAATGGTTGAAAAAAGTACATTGATGATGTCATTGGGACTACTCTGTAACCCGTTTTATAGTAATAAGACCGCTCTGTAACCAATTAAAATTTTAGGACGAGTTTGTAACCCGCTCTATAATTTCGGGACGTTTTAAGTATTTGACCCAAAATTAAATAACCACCGATATTTATAACACTTTTTTCATAAAAATTTCATCGTGAACAATAGTAGTTCATCTCTCTATGCTTTTGATTTATAATGGTATCAAATAAAATCCCTAATTTATAAAGAAGGATCTCAACAACTACAAAAATAAATAACCCTTTTAGTACCCAAAAAAATATAAAATTACACTTTGCACCTTCTACCCCCCATAGTCAACATTTCTCCTCAAAACTTGGTAACGAGAAAAAGAAACCAAAATATATAAATCTCCGGTGAATAAATTGACCAGAAAAATCTCAAAATCCGCAACGAATTTTGATTCAATTTTGTCCCGTTATCCATTTCTCGATAACAAAAATCCAAATCTCTTTCCGTTTTCCGTTCAACTTCTTCTCCGATCATGAGCTTCCGGTCTCTCTTCCGCCGGAGCAAATCCAAGAAATCCACCGTGTCGGAAAACTCGCCGCCGATCGTCTCCTCCTTCAACGGATCGCAGTCTCCGCTGCGTTGCCCGGTCGACGAGCTGGAGCTGGTCTTCAGAAAGTTCGACGTCAACGGCGATGGGAAGATCTCGGCGTCGGAGCTCGGGTCTATCATGTCGAGCCTCGGTCATAAGTCGAGCGACGAGGAGCTGCAGAAGATGATCACGGAGTTTGACTCCGACGGGGACGGGTTCATCGATTTCAAGGAGTTCGTGGAGATGAACACGCAAGGCGTGGGGACCGAGGAGGTGATGGTTAATTTGAGGGACGCATTTTCCGTGTACGATATCGACGGCAACGGCTCGATCACGGCTGAGGAGTTGCATAAGGTGATGGGGAGCTTGGGGGAGGATTGCTCGATTGCAGAGTGCCGGAAGATGATTAGCGGGGTTGATAATGACGGCGATGGGACGATTGATTTCGAGGAGTTTAAGATGATGATGCTGAGGCTGTGAAGAAGGCCGGCCATTAGTTTCTCCACTCCCTAGATCTGTAGGTATCAAAATTCTTCTTCCAAGTTTTGATTCCTGACCTAATTTGTTCCCTTTTTCAGTTTTCCAGTTCTTCTCCTCTATTTGATGGGAGGATCATCATTATATAAAATGCTATTGTGAATATCTTTCTGATGCAATACATGATAGCCACTGCGTTTTCCATTTAGAAATCTTGACCATTTCTTTCTGATGCAATACATAATAGCCATTGTCAAATTGCTGTGTGAATTAGAATGGATTGCTTTTGTGACTTACCATAGCATGAACATAACCATAATTCATCTGCTGGGTTCCTTTATAATGAATGGAGAAGTGAAGCCATTACAGGGTTTCAGCATTTCTCCACCAAGAGAAGCCCTTACCTTTCTTATTCAAGAACCTTTTGAATTGTTCCAGAGCTTTGGAACCCTGTTGATTTTATCAGTAGTTAAAAACAACTGAGCTATAGGTTTTTAGTCAGGCGTAGTGTAGCTAATAGCAACAGAGCTCAAAGGAATGGCTATAGGATGCTACACATGCATCATTGTCGTAGTATGTACTACACCTAGAGCCTCTGGTTAGGTATGTCTAGAGAAGTCACAGAAGGCAAGGATAGACTGCAAGTTTTATTGTGATGAACATAGTGATGATATCACTTAACACAGGGGAGAACATAGATTCATACATCCAGGGTTCATTAGATTCTAGTATAGATCTGGATTGGCTATCCTTGGTGAAGGAACAAGAATTAGCGGTTTCTCTAACTTGAGGACAATCCCAAATTTAACTGTCGAATCCACCTCTGTCCCAGCTGCTAGTTTCCACTCGAACGAGTGGAGCAACGATGCCAGAACGTATTTCAGCATCTTCTGTGCCATAGGAAGCCCTGCACAAACCCGTCTCCCCGTCCCAAATGGGAAATACTGGGAACTGTTGCCCAAGTAATCAAACTTGGTTGCATTCTCGTCTAGGAACCTGTCAGGTCTGAATTCCAGAGGAGTGGTCCAGAGTTGTGGATCCCTGTGGATTGCATAAGTGTTAACGATAACTGGGACGCCATTTAGAATGGTGTATTTGCCTAATTTGAAGTCCTGGGATGGGCAACGTAGTGCCAGCATAGGAACTGCTGGATGCAGGCGGAGTGTTTCCTTAACAACTGCATCTAAGTAGTGTAACTTGGGCAGATGTGACTCTTCGACAATGTTGCTTCTTCCTACTACTTCATCTAGTTCTTTGTTGACCTTTTGCATTGCATCTGGATGTTTCATCAGCATCTCCATCGTCCACTCTATCGTCGTTTCTGTTGTGTCCGTTCCACCGATAATTGTATCCTGTAAAAGATGGATCGTTATTATCTCATCCTAGAGTAGGTTATTTATTAATAAAGATTGATTAAACTCTTTACCAAGAGAATCCCTTTGAGTTGGTTGTCTGTAATTGATGAAGAAGCTGCATCTTTTCTGCTGTTTAGGTTTAGTAGAATCTGCAAGAAGTCCTTTGTCTCTATCACTTCACCTCCCCTACCCGAAATCAGTTTCCTCCGTTCATCGATTACGGAACTGAGAATCTGATCAAAACTCTGCTGCGCCTGCCTTGTTTTCCTCTCTATTCCCTGCAAGTCGAACCTGGCAAGTGGCGGAATTAGGTCTGAGATGTTCGGTGTTGACTGTAGCACTGTGAATTCATCAACCAAATTCCGGATCTTCGAAAAGAACATCTCCCCTTCTTCTCCATAGACTGTGCATCCCCAGAGCATGCTCAGGATAGTGTTTGATACTGTCATAAACACCAACTGGCCAAAGTCCAAAGCTTTACCTCTCTTCCGATACACATCCTTAACAGCCCTCTCGACTTCCTTCTTTCTCAGCACATAAGAACCTTCAAGCCTCGCATTACTTAGTAGTTCATGCACGAATACCTTGCGCAGCTTTCTCCAGTCAGGGAGGTACGAGGAGAAAGCAATGTCATTCCCACCATAGCTGATGATCTTGGAAGCAATCAGCAGATCACGATCTGAAAACGTTACGACCTGTTCTCGAACCTGTTTAGCTAGTGACGGCGAGCCAATCACCACATACATTTTGCATCCAAGCCAAAGCTTATAGACGGGGCCGTGGACTTCAGCCAGCTCTGTGAATCTCTTGTGGAGTTGAGTGCTGAGAAATGGCAGGTACCCTACTATCGGCAACCCACATGGACCAGGTGGCAATGTCTCGTTGGCTCTTTCGAGTAATAACCATAACACCACAATCAATACCATGACGAGAGCTGTCATGATAAGTGCCAATTGCCGCAAATCGCTGCTGCTGGCTTCCCACCACGATGACCAGATGCTGTTCTCCATTTTCGGGCAATGAGGTAAGTGAGATAGATTGATTTCTGGTTAATCTGACTCTTTTAGTTTTTTCCTGTGAATCTTTAGTTTTTGCTGTGAATTTATTATAGAGCAAGCTAGTGTGGATTTGTAGACAGTAAAGGTTTAGCTGGATCATCATGCTACTGTCAGTGTTAGGATCAACTCTCATAATCTGTGCAGTGTGCAGTATGGTCATTGAATTCATTACGTTCTTAGTTACATACCATGAACCAACTAATGCCTACAAGTTGCTTTTTTTGTATATTATCCATGACTAAAATGTGTGTTTTTTATTGACTTTCTTGTTGTATATTATTGACTGTCACTGAGATTTGGTTTGCCTTGTGATCAAATGGTGCATCTACCAAGCTCACATGGCACATGCGTCAGCAATGATAGCCTGCAAATCTTATTCATATCGAAGAAGCAATATAGATCGGTATATTGTAGTTCATGAGGTCCTAGTATAGATCTGGATTGGCTAACTTTGGTGTAGGGACAAGAATTAGCGGTTTCTCTAACTTCAGGACGATCCCAAATTTATCTGTCGAATCCACCTCTGTCCCAGCTGCTAGTTTCCACTCGAACGAGTGTAGCAACGATGCCAGAATGTATTTCAGCATCTTCTCTGCCATAGGAAGCCCTGCACAAACCCGCCTCCCTGTCCCAAATGGGAAATACTGAGAACTGTTGCCCAAGTAATCGAACTTGGTTGCATTCTCGTCTAAGAACCTGTTAGGTCTGAATTCCAGAGGACTGGTCCAGAGTTGTGGATCCCTGTGGATCGCATATGTGTTAACGATAACCGGGACGCCATTTGGAATGGTGTATTTGCCTAGTTGATGTCCTGGGATGGGCAACGCAGTGCTAGCATAGGCACCGCTGGATGCAAGCGGAGTGTTTCCTTAACAACCGCATCTAAGTAGCGTAACTTGGGTAGATGTATCTCTTCGACAAAGTTGCTTCTTCCTACTATTTCATCTAGTTCTTTGTTGACCTTTTGCATTGCATCTGGATGTTGCATCAGCATCGCCATCGTCCACTCTATCGTCGTTTCTGTTGTGTCCGTTCCACCAATAATCGTATCCTGTAAAAGATAATTCGTTATTGTCTCGTCCTAGAGTTGGTTGTTTATAGAATAAAGATCTATTAAACACTTTACCACGAGAATCCCTTTGAGTTGGTCATCTGTAATTGATGATATAGCTGCATCTTTACTGCTGTTTAGGTCTAGTATAATCTGCAAGAAGTCCTTTGTCTCTTTCACTTCACCTTTCCTACCCAAAATCAGTTTCCTCCGTTCATCGATTATGGAACTGAGAATCTGATCAAAACTCTGCTGCGCTGCCTTGTTTTCCTCTCTATTCCCTGCAAGTCGAACCTGGCAAGTGCCGGAATTAGGTCTGAGATGTTCGGTGTCGACTGTAGCACTGTGAATTCATCAACCAAATTCCGTATCTTCGAAAAGAACATCTCCCCTTCTTCTCCATAGACTGTGCATCCCCACAGCATGCTCAAGATAGTGTTTGATACCGTCATAAACACCAGCTGGCCAAAGTCCAAAGCTTTACCTCTTTTCTGGTAAACATCCTTAACAGCCCTCTCAACTTCCTTCTTTCTCAGCACATAGGAACCTTCAAGCCTTGCACTGTTTACTAGTTCGTGCACGAACACCTTGCGCAGCTTTCTCCAGTCTGGATTGTATGAGCTGAAAGCAATGTCATTCCCACCATAGCTGATGATCTTTGAAGCAATCAGTGGGTCACGATCTGAAAATGTTACGACCTGGTCTCGAACCTGCTTAGCTAGTGACGGAGAGCCAATCACCACATACATTTTGTATCCGAGCCAGAGCTTGTACACAGGACCATAGACTTCAGCTAGCTCTGTGAATCTCTTATGGAGTTGAGTGCTGAGAAATGGCAGGTAGCCCGATTATCGGCAGCCCTCGTGGACCCGGTGGCAACGTCTTGTTCCCTCTCTCGAGTAATAACCATAACACCACGATCAATGCTACGACAACACCTGCCACGACGAGTTCCCATTGCTGCAAATCGCTGCTGCTAATGCTGTTCTTCATTCTCTATGAGGTTAGTGATATATATATTGATGTTTAATTTCGTTTCTGTGACTCTTTGGTTTCTGCTGTGGAACTTAATATAGGAAGTTAATGGTGATTTGTGGAGACTGAGTAAAGGGTTTAACTTGAGCATCATCACAATTCACATCATGCTACTGTCTGTGTTAGGTTTAAACGCTCATTAAACTGTACAGTATGGTCACATGGTGTTGCTTTGGTTATACCTTCGACCATTTAATGCTACAGCTTGCTGATTAATTTTTATTTTCCATAACGAAAATGTGTTTTTTTTGGTATTTTGTTGACTGTGATCTGTACTTGATTTTGCATTGTGATCTAGGAGGCTCAAAGGGTCAGAGTCTCCTTAAATTGCAGCATCCAAAATGTATAGTAGTGCAGTTGATAAGTAGAGAATGGAGATTGGTTTGATTTTAAATGAGCCGAGTTTGAGTAAGGTTATGCCTGACTCGATAGGCTCGCGAGCTGATTCGATTAGAATTTCAACTATGTAGCTCACGAGCCTGCTTGAGTTCTAAGCTCGATTAGGTGGCTCGAAGGCAACTCGATTGACCAGGCTCAATAGTATGATTTGTGTTTTGCTCGAGTTCAAGTTTGACGCGAGCTTCAATGTTCTGGCTTGAACTCTGAGCTCATCTCAAAACTACCGAAGTGAGCTTGAGCTCAAGGTAATCTCGGCTTGGCTTGACTTGTATACAGTCTTATCTATATGTATATATGATCCTTCAAGAGATAATCGTTGCAGGGGAGATGGATTGAGTTCAGAGTTCAGGATTAATCGAGGTTCAGCCTTGTCAATGTATAAAGCTCGATTGAGCCAAGTTTGAGTAAAGCTCAAGTTCGACATGAGCTTCAATGTTCCGGCTCGAACTCCAAGCTCACCTCGAAACTAACGAGTTAAGCTTGAACTCAAGGTAAGCTCAACTCGACTCGACTCATATGCATTAGTCTTATCTATATGTATATATGATCATTGGATAGGTCCGACATGATGCTAACAGCAAATCCGTCCGTTGCAGCGGACAGGTGTTATTGGGATGTTATTCGTTAGCCGCTATGCAGGTGTTAGTCACGTGATACTCATGTGTTATTTGTTCATAAAGTAACAGGCGAATAACACATGAATAACGCTAACCAGCGTCCTAATAACACCCGTCTGCTGCGACGAACAGATTTGGCCATCAACACCGAATCGAAATTGTGAAAAGATAATCTTTGCAGGGGGGAGATGGATTGAGTTCAGAGTTCAGACACGTCAGGAGCTTTTGAACATTTCTTGATGCTGCAACGTGCTGCCATACATTTGGTAGTAGGTTTTGAAACTCACATCAGCAGCATCTGGGGTCCTTTGAATTGATTATATTCTCTCATCACACAACATTGAACTACCGAAATCCTTAAAGGCGGCTGTCCTTTTTCTGGGTCGTGAAAAAGCTGTTCTTTAGTTTCCATATTTAGCAAACTTGGGATGATTCTTGAACAAGGTAGTAATTAAGGTTTGGCTTTTTGCAGTTTGACACCTGGAAATCCGCCATGGATGATGGGTGATGAATTATCCGTATCTGCATGACTGCATCAATGTGGCTCCTGCAGTCAATGTGGCTCCAGAAGGATGTTTTCAAAATCGTACAGGCACGTCGAACTGGTAAGTTTAACAATATGTGGTTCAACTGCTAAATCGTTATAAAATGTAGTTGAACTATGATTATACTGTCAATTTATATATGAGCGTTGTACTGTACCGTTTTGACGAGTGGTTCATGGTAAAATCGATTGGACCGTCCATACTGATACAGTTTTGAAAACACTAGTTAATGGAGTTACGAGTTGACTGAGTTGTGGGTTAATAAGATTGCAGGTTTTTTGAGTGATGGATTTACATTGATTGCGGGTTAATCATGTTATGGGTCAATTGGGTTACCGAGCAACATGTCACATGTTAATTAGGTTTAGGGTTCTTAGGCAGCAGGACTGGGTAGCTTTCTAACCAATTTGGGCTACATGTGGTGTTGGGTGGGGTTGAATTGGACGGGTCACATAAAATTTTATCTAGTTTTTGAATATTAAGTATTTTTAGTGTTCTAAAATTCGGTTCAATTTGGTTAATTGGATCGGGTCTATTCGGTGTAGGTTAATAGTTTCACATGTTAAAATTGTTAGAAGTTCATCATGTTGTGGGTTAATCGAATTACGAATCAAAGGATCTTGACTCGTTACCTTGTAGTCAATTTAGATCAAACGAGTTACGAGTTCATTAGATTGCATGTTGGTCAAATCACGAATCAAATCGTGGTTCGTTAACTTTTATTTCGATTCGAATCATGAGTCTAGTTGAACTGGACTCAATTGGGCTGAGCCCATCATATAATTCAAAAGGCGGGTCGGGCTCTCCGTTTCGGCCCATCCGTTTAATTCTGCCTTTCGTTGTTTTACATTTATTCTCGTCGTTACAGAAGTCGCCGGCCGGCAGATCCGGACGAGAGAGCCGGCGCGCATACGAGTTTTTTCGCGGCGGCGCTCATTCGCTCTGAGAGGGAGGCACGCAAGCTTCACCGGCGTTGAGATTTCATTCTATCGTGTAGGAGGAGAGGTGAGCTAAGATGATCTTGTCTAGGAAGAATCCTGTTCCATCAAGCGAGTTTGAGTTGAACGCGATTTCTAAGGTTCGTTTGGCTGGATTGGATTCTGGAACTCGAATGTGTTCAGATTTTTTGATTGAATTAAGAGTCAGGGGAGAACTGGAGTCTGAACTACGGGTGAAATTGAGCTTGGCACTTTCTGCATCTGCAGACTGCAGGTATCAATATTCAATACACTTCTCTCAGTTTCAATTCAAGTGAAAATTTCCTTTGCAGTGTTCATACTTGTTTTCCCATCATTATATCAACTTGTTTTTGTGAATGTCATCTGGTTCTGCAAGTTTTGTTGAAATAGTCAAAGATTAAGGGCATCACTAATGATTTTGAACATAACCACAACTTCTCTTTTTATGAATGGAGTCGTGAAGTTAGTATGATCATTCAGTATCTCTTCACCATTAGAAGTTCTTAGGATTGTCCCAGAACTTTTGATTCCCGTGATTTTCATCAGCATTTAATAACATTTGAGACGGGTCAAGACTAAGGCGGCACATGTATTGGAAATGATGTCTTACATATTTTATTTGGAAGAACGTTTCGATTACAATAAGGAGAAATATTGCTCCGTTTATTGTAGTTCATTAGGTTTTAGTATAGCTCTGGATTGGCTAATTTTGGTGTTGGGACAAGCATTAGCGGGTTGTCTGACTTCACAACGATGCCAAACTTATCTGTCATACCCACCTCTGTCCCATGTGCTAGTTTCCATTCAAAGGAGTGGAGAAGCGATGCTAGAACGTATTTCAGCATCTTCTCCGCTAGTGGAAGTCCCGCACAAACTCTTCTCCCTGTCCCAAACGGAAAATACTGGGCACCGTTTCCCAAGTAATTAAACTTGGTTGCATTCTCGTCTAGGAACCTTTCTGGTCTGAATTCCAAAGGGTTGGTCCACAACTGTGGATCCCTGTGGATTGCATAAGCGTTTATGAATACCGTGATCCTTTTGGAATGGTGTATCCGCCTAGTTTGCAGTCCTGGCTGGGGCGACGCGGCAATAGCATAGGCAATATTGGATGCAAGCGACTTGTTTCCTTAATCACTGCATCTAAGTAGTGTAGTTGCGGCAGATGTAACTCTTCGACCATGTTGGTTCTTCCTACTGTTTCGTCAAGTTCTTTGCAGACCTTTTGCATTGCGTCTTGATGTTGCATCAACATTGCCATTGCCCATTCTATCGTTGTTGCTGTGTTATCTGTTCCACCAATCATCGTATCCTGTAAACGCAACACTGATTTTTGCTTAGTTGTTGTATGTTGATGTGTCATGATGCTTATAGTGGTTTTATATTAGTTGTCTGTTAGATAATATGCATGAACACTTACTATAAGCAAACCCTTGAGTTGACTATCTGTGATTGCTGATGCAGAATCTCCCTGGTCGTTGAGGTCTAATAGAATCTGCAGGAAGTCCTTCCCATCTTTGAATTCGCCTCCCAAGTCCGAAACCAGCTTCCTCCGCTCATTGATTATGGAATCAATAATTCGATCTAGTTTTTGTTGCACCTTTCTAGATTTCTTCTCTATCCCTTGCAAGTCAAACCTAGCAAGTGCCGGAATGAAGTCTGAAATGTTTGGTGCAGCAAGTAGCACCATTTGTTCACCCGCCAACTTCTTAATATTGGAAAAGAACTTTTCCCCTTCTTCTCCATGGACTGTGCTTCCCCAGAGCATTCTCAGGACAGTGTTTGATATAGTCATGAACACCAACTGGCCAAAGTCCAACTCTTTACCTCTCTTCTGGTACACATCTTTAACAGTCCTCTGAACTTCCTGCTTCCTCAACACGTAAGAACCGTCAAGGCTCGCATTGCTCAACAACTCGCGCACGAATACCTTGCGCAGCTTCTTCCAGTCGGATCCATAAGATTTGAAAGCAACGTCGTTTACACCATGGGTAAGGATCTTCGCAGCAATCGAAGGATCACGAGCTGCAAATGTTTCGTCCTGGTCACGAATCTGTTTAACTAGTGATGGTGAGCTAATCACCACATGCATCTTGTACCCTAGCCAAAGCTTGTAGATAGGGCCATAAACTTCAGCCAGCTCTGTGAAGCTCTTGTGGAGATGGGTGCTTAGAAATGGAAAGTACCCAACTATCGGCAACCCACGAGGACCCGGCGGCAAAGTTGCCTTGTTGAATCTCTTGAGTAACCATAACACCATGATCGATGCTGTGACAAGAGCTGCCGCAACGACAAGTTTCGATTCGTCGCTGCTCCACCATGACCAACGGTTGTGCTGCTCCATTATCAACTGTAAGAGATTGGTTTAATTTTGATGGGATGTCATTGGCTTTTATAGACTTATGGCAAGGTAAGAGGTTATGAAATTTATTAATCGATTGTGAGGTTCAAAATACCAAGTTTTTATGGGCCATGAATTCTTTTCTTATTTTCTACATGAAATATCTAGAGCCAAGGTTTTTCTTTTCCTCTATATTTGATAGTGACAACTTTTGGGCCTGGTTGAAGTGTCAAAGTCTTCTTCATTGAAAAAATGAAAAGAGTTTAATTGGTCACTAGGAACGTGTCTTGAACTTTGCTTCTTTCAGATAGTCTCGGTGCTATAATTTTTTTCGTTTTAAGTATTGGGTTTATGTGGTGTTTAAGCTAACCATAGTGTTGGGGACGAGTGTTGAATTTTGTAACTCGTGAGGTTCACCGGTTATTAGCCGCAGACCGTGAGTTCTCGTCTAGCTTTCCTCAACCTTTGAAACTAGAATGTTGTGTGTGGTGTTTAAGCTAATCACAGTTTTGCAGACGAGTGTTAAATTTGACAACTTGTGCGGTTCGTCGCTTCTTAGCCGCATACCATGAGTTTTTCTCTGGCTTTCTTCAACCTTTGATTCTAGAAATGAAAAATATCCAGCCTTTGAAATTTGGAGTTTCATTGTATGTGGTCAATGTTAAGATAAGTGTTTATTCATAAGGTTATATGATGATAATGATTTTTGGTAGCACACCTCTTATCCCTTCTTTTGTCCTTTCATTTCCTTTTCACTAGGTAATACAGGTACTCATAGTACTCATTTGGCAACGCTTGATGTTTTGACCGACAATTTTGATGATAAGGTAAGTAGATTGATGGGTGAGAGCAAACGATGACGTCCAACCGAGGAAGACGAAAGAAGTTCGAACTATGGTGAGATTTTAATATGGGTGGACGATGAGCAAATTGATTATTGAACAAAAGTTGATTCCATATGAAAATAGGGTTGTAAATATAACAAGTAACTATGTGTTCTATTCTTTTGAAATAAAACAAGTATATATGTTTAGATTTAAAAGGAGTATGAATACCCGTTTGAAATGGGAGGAGTACTACGTCCCGAAATTATACAAACTCGAATGTGTTCTGATTTTTGATTGAATTAAGAGCCAGGGAAAAGCTGGAGGTCTAAACAGCGGGTGAAATATCAATACTATTCTCTCAGTTTCAATGCTATTATGAATATCTTTCTGATTCATACTTCATCCTTCATACTCTTCTCCTGGTAGTATTAACTTTTGTGTGGAATGTCATCTGGTTCTGGAATAGTCAAAGATTAAGGGTATCACTAATGACTTTGAACATAGCCACAATTCACATCCTGGCTTCTCGTTATATGAATGGAGTTGTGAAGTTAGTATGATCATTAGTATCTGTCATGAACTATTACATCCCAATAACTTGAGTTGTTGGGAGAGGGTTCTGAATGGATCTTATACTGTTTACAACATCATCTTTTTATCATTTGAAGTACTTAGGATTGTCCCAGAACTTTTGATTCCCATGGATTCCTTCAACATTGAATAACATTTGAGACGGGTCAAGAATTAGGTGGCACATGTATTGGAAACGATGTCCTATGTATTTTATTAGGAAGAACGTATCGATTACAATGCGGAGAAATATTGCTCCATTTATGGTAGTTCATTAGGTTTTAGTATAGCTCTGGATTGGCTAATTTTGGTGTTGGTACAAGCATTAGCGGGTTCTCCAACTTCACAACGATGGCAAACTTATCTGTCATATCCACCTGTGTCCCCTGTGCTAGTCTCCATTCGAACGAGTGGAGCAGTGATGCCAGAACGTATTTCAGCATCTTCTCTGCTAGTGGAAGCCCCGCACAGACCCTCCTCCCTGTCCCAAATGGGAAATACTGGGCACCGTTTCCCAAGTAATCGAACTTGGCTGCATTCTCGTCTAGGAACTTTTCAGGTATAAATTCTAGAGGGTTGGTCCAGAGCTGTGGATCCCTGTGAATTGCATAAGCGTTTATGAATACCATGGCGCCCTTTGGAATGGTGTATCCGCCTAGTTTACAGTCCTCGCTCGAGCAACGCGGCACTAGCAGAGGCAGCGATGGATGCAGGCGACCTGTTTCCTTAATCACTGCATCCAAGTAGTGTAGTTGCGGCAGATGTAACTCTTCGACCATATTGGTTCTTCCTACTGTTTCGTCAAGTTCTTTGCAGACCTTTTGCATTGCGTGTTGATGTTGCATCAGCATTGCCATCGTCCATTCTATCGTCGTTGCTGTGGTGTCTGTTCCACCAATCATTGTATCCTGTAATAGCAACATTGATTTTTGCTTAGTTGTTGTATGTTGATGTGTCATGATGCTTATAGTGATTTTATGTTACTTGTTTGTCTGATAATATGCATGAGCACTTACTATGAGTAAACCCTTGAGTTGACTATCTGTGATTGCTGATGCAGAATCTTCATGGCTGTTGAGGTCTAGTAGAATCTGCAGGAAGTCCTTCACATCTTTGAATTCGCCTCCCAAGTCCGAAACCAGCTTCCTCCGCTCGTTGATTATGGAATCGAGAATTCGATCATATTCTTGTTGCACTTTCCTGGATTTCTTCTCTATCTCCTGGAAGTCAAACCTGGCAAGTGCTGGAATGAAGTCTGAGATGTTTGGTGCAGCAAGTAGCACCATGAGTTCACCTGCCAAGTTTTTAATCTTGGAAAAGAACATTTCTCCTTCTTCTCCATGGATTGTGCTTCCCCAGAGCATGCTCAAGACAGTGTTTGTTATAACCATGAACACCAACTGGCCAAAGTCCAAAGCTTTACCTCTCTTCAGGTACACATCCTTAACAGCCCTCTCAACTTCTTGCTTTCTCAGCACGTAGGAACCATCAAGCCTCGCATTGCTTAACAACTCGCGCACGAATACCTTGCGCAACTTCTTCCAGTCGGATCCATAGGATGTAAAACCAATGTCATTTCCACCATGGGTAAGAATCTTCGCAGCAATGGAAGGATCACGAGCTGCAAATGTTACATCCTGGTCACGAATCTGTTTGACTAGTAATGGTGAGCCGATCACCACATACATCTTGTACCCTAGCCAGAGCTTGTAGATAGGACCATAAACTTCAGCCAGCTCCGTGAAGTTCTTGTGGAGATGTGTGCTTAGAAATGGCAGGTACCCAACTATAGGCAACCCACGAGGACCCGGCGGCAAAGGTGTCTTGTTGGCTCTCTTGAGTAACCATAACCCCATGATCGATGCTGCGACGAGAGCTGTCGCTATGATAAGTTTCAAATCATCGCTACTCCACCGTGACCAAAGGCTGTGCTGCTCCATTATCGACCTGTGGGAGATTGATTGGTTTAACTTCGATTGGATGTTAATGAGCAAATAACCCAACTGGGTTTTATAGACTTATGGTAAGGTAAGAGGTTATGAAATTTACTTCAAGTAATTGTAAGGTTCAAATTACAAAGTGTTTGTGGACCCTGAATTCTTTTCTTTGTTTCTACATGAAATATCCTAGGGCCAAAGTTTTTCTTTTCCTCTATATTTGATCTAAAGCTTTGAAGAGGCAGATTGATTGTAACAGCTTTTGGTCCTGGTTGAAGTGTCAAAGTCTCCTTCACTGAAAAAAATGCAAAGAGTTTAATTGATCAGTAAGAACTTTTCTGTAACTTTGCTTCTTTCTGATAGTCTCGGTGCTATAATTTCTTTCGTATTAGTGTGTTTAAGTATTGGGTTTGTGTGGTGTTTAAGCTAACCATAGTTTTGCAGACGAGTTTTAAATTTGACAACTTGTAATGTTCATCGCTTATTAGCCGCAGACCATGAGTTTTTCCCTGGCCTTCTTCAACCTTTGATTCTAGAAATGAAAAATATCTTAACGTTTGAATTTTGGAGTTTCATTGTATTTGGTCAATGTTAAGATAAGTGTCTTATCATAAGGATATATGATGATATTGATTTTTGCCATACACCTCTTATTCCCTTCTTTTGTCCTTTCATTTCCTATTCACTAGGTAATACAGGTACTCATAGTACTCATTTGGCGACGCTTGATGTTTTGACTGACGATTTTGATGATAAGGTAAGTAGATTGATGGGTGAGAGCAAACGATGACGTCCAACCGAGGAAGACGAAAGAAGTTCGAACTATGGTGAGATATTAATATGGGTGGACGATGAGCAAATTGATTATTGAACAAAAGTTGATTCCATATGAAAATAGGGTTGTAAATATAACAAGTAACTATGTGTTCTATTCTTTTGAAATAAAACAAGTATATATGTTTAGATTTGAAAGGAGTATGAATATCCATTTGAAATGGGTGGAATATTACGTCCTGAAATTATACAAACTCGAATGTTTTCTGATTTTTTATCGAATTAAGAGCCAGGGAAGAGCTGGAGGTCTGAACAACGGGTGAAATTGAGTTTGGCTGTTTCTGCATCTGCAGGTATCTATACTATTGTCTCAGTTTCAATTCCTGCCAAAATTTCCTCCCCTATGTTCATGTTTTCACATCGTCATTTAAATGCTATTGTGAATATCTTTCTGATTCATACTTCATCCTTCATCTTTTTCTCCTGGTAGTATGAACTTTTGTGTGGAATGTCATCTGGTTCTGCAAGTTCTGTTGGAATAGTCAAAGATTAAGGGTATCACTAATTACTTTGAATATAGCCACAATTCACCTCCTGGCTTCTCTTTATATGAATGGAGTTGTGAAGTTAGTATGATCATTAGTATCTGACATGAACCACACATCCCAATAACTCGAGTTGTTGGGAGAGGGTTCTGAATGGATATTATGGTGTATACTAATAGTATCTTTTTATCATTTGAAGTTCTTAGGATTGTCCCAGAACTTTTGAGACGGGTCAAGAATTTGGTGGCACATGTATTGGAAACGATGTCCTGTGTATTTTATTTGGAAGAACGTATCGATTACAAATACGGAGAAGTATTGCACCATTTATGGTAGTTCATTAGGTTTTAGTATAGCTCTGGATTGGATAATTTTGGTGTTGGTACAAGCATTAGCGGTTTCTCCAACTTCACAACCATGCCAAACTTATCTGTCATATCCACCTGTGTCCCCTGTGCTAGTCTCCATTCGAACGAGTGGAGCAGTGATGCCAGAACGTATTTCAGCATCTTCTCTGCTAGTGGAAGCCCTGCACAGGCCCTCCTCCCTGTCCCAAATGGGAAATACTGGGCACCGTTGCCCAAGTAATCAAACTTGGCTGCATTCTCGTCTAGGAACCTTTCAGGTATAAATTCTAGAGGGTTGGTCCAGAGCTGTGGATCCCTGTGAATTGCATAAGCGTTTATGAATACCGTGACCCCTTTTGGAATGGTGTATCCACCTAGTTTACAGTCCTCGCTTGGGCAACGCGGCACTAGCAGAGGCAGCGTTGGATGAAGGCGACTTGTTTCCTTAATCACTGCATCCAAGTAGTGTAGTTGCGGCAGATGTAACTCTTCGACCATGTTGGTTCTTCCTACTATTTTGTCAAGTTCTTTGCAGACCTTTTGCATTGCGTCTTGATGTTGCATCAGCATTGCCATCGTCCATTCTATCGTCGTTGCTGTGGTGTCTGTTCCACCAATCATTGTATCCTGTAATAGCAACATTGATTTTTGCTTAGTTGTTGTATGTTGATGTGTCATGATGCATATAGTCGTTTTATATTACTTATTTGTCAGATTATATGCATGAACACTTACTAAAAGCAAACCCTTGAGTTGACTATCTGTGATTGCTGATGCAGAATCTCCATTGCTGTTGAGGTCTAGTAGAATCTGCAGGAAGTCCTTCCCATCTTTGAATTCGCCTCCCAAGTCTGAAACCAGCTTCCTCCGTTCGTTGATTATGGAATCAAGAATTCGATCAAATTCTTGTTGCACTTTCCTGGATTTCTTCTCTATCCCCTGGAAGTCAAACCTGGCAAGTGCTGGAATGAAGTCTGAGATGTTTGGTGCAGAAATTAGCACCATCTGATCACCTGCCAACTTCTTAATATTGGAAAAGAACATTTCCCCTTCTTCTCCATGGATCGTGCTTCCCCAGAGCATGCTCAAGACAGTGTTTGTTATAGCCATGAACACCAATTGACCAAAGTCCAAAGCTTTACCTCTCTTCAGGTACACATCCTTAACAGCCCTCTCAACTTCTTGCTTTCTCAGCACGTAGGAACCATCAAGCCTCGCATTGCTTAACAACTCGCGCACGAATACCTTGCGCAACTTCTTCCAGTCGGATCCATAGGATGTGAAACCAATGTCATTTCCACCATGGGTAAGAATCTTCGCAGCAATCAAAGGATCACGAGCTGCAAATGTTACATCCTGGTCACGAATCTGTTTGACTAGTAATGGTGAGCCGATCACCACATACATCTTGTACCCTAACCAGAGCTTGTAGACAGGACCGTAAACTTCAGCCAATTCCGTGAAGCTCTTGTGGAGATGTGTGCTTAGAAATGGCAGGTACCCAACTATCGGTAACCCACGAGGACCCGGTGGCAAAGGTTCCTTGTTGGCTCTCTTGAGTAACCATAACCCCATGATCGATGCTGCGACGAGAGCTGCTGCTACGATAAGTTTCAAATCATCGCTACTCCACTGTGACCAAAGGTTGTGCTGCTCCATTGATTGATTGGTTTAACTTTGATTGGATGTTAATGAGCAAAGAACCCAACTGGGTTTTATAGACCTATGGGAAGAGAATATGGAATTCACTAAAAAAGCAATGAACCATGGATTCTGATTTTGGTTTTTCTTGAAACATCTAATTTCCAAACATCTAAAGGCCAAGATTTGGTTATCAAAAAAATAAAGGCCAAGATTTAACGTTGTTGTTTCTTTCTTTCTCCAGATTTGATCTGAAGCTGTGGATAGTGACACCTTTTGGAGCTGTTCAAAGTGTCGAAGTCTCATTCAGCTCCTTCGTGGACGAGAGAACTAAGACCATCTAGACCAAGGAGAAGGGAGGTAGGACACTCAACAATCAACGGCTCAAAGAATCATAAGTCAAGACTGGCTCAAGTTATCACCAATCAAAACTCAAGCACGGACTCAAAGAGCATGGAAGTAGGGGTTGGCAAATCACTCGAAGCGTGCACAATGACAAACACGAGAAAGATGTAATGGAGGGAAGACAAGGATCAAACAACTTTCCCCTTCGGAATCATGAATCAAGAGGTACACAAGGGCTAACTCCTCGAAGATTAGTGCAAGTTATTTATTGGCTTGATGTAGAATGAAGTACAGTTTATTGTGGGAACGAACAAGCAAATTGTGTAAAGTTAAGTAGTCTGGTGCAAAGAGGAAGCATTGTAAGTGCATGTCTAGTGAGATGATGAGTTGTCGTGTTATCTTCCTGTTTCACTGAAAAACACCGAATGGAGGGAAACCGGTCCAATAGTATCTTACATTCCTGAATGATTGCTCCAACTCGAGAGGGTGAAGATATTTTTTTGTCTAGTAAATGATTAGTTACCATTGTTTAATATCCATGTTCAATATTGATCTACCAATACACCAATGTAATGCTTTCCGAACAGCTAGAGCCTCCATAGTGAATACATCCATAAAATGTGGAAACGAGCGTCCTCCGATAAAGAGAAAGAGAATTGTCCCAGAGTTATCTCGTAGAATGAATATAACACCATCTCTTTACGCTTGGCGGATAGCACCATCCACATCGATTTTGAGCTGAAAACAAACTTTTTAAAAAAAAATTATTGAGCTGAAAACAAAGTCTTTGCCATAAATTTCAACTTTGACATCTTGTGAGGTTAGCCGCCTATTTGCCGTAGGCCTTCTTCGACTTTACTCAACCTTTTGTTTTTTTTGGAAATAAAAAAACATCTTACTCTTTAAATTTCAATTTATGTGTCCAAATTGTGGATAAATTCAAGTTTTGACGTTGAACTTTCCGTTAAGATAAGTATATGTTCAAAAGGAGGAAAATATTAGAGTGCTGAAGTTTCAGCACCAAAATGGTGATAAAGTCGCCTACGTGTAGATTCATTTAAACGTAGGGGCTTTAGCACCATAAATTGTTCCAAGGACATATGATGACATTGATTTTCTGACTTACAGCTCTTATTCCCTTTTTTTTTTCTTTTTCATTTACTATTTACGAGGTAAGATAAAGAATAGTGATTATATTTGTCTTTGATACTCATAGGGTAATGTGTATTCATACTAGTTAGATTTTTAGGGTTTGTGGGTAACTTATAATATCGTTTAAATAAAATAGGTACTCATAGTATTCATTTGGTGGCGATCGATGTTTTGGCCGATGACTTTGATGATGAGGTAAGTAGATTGATGAGTGAGGAGGAGTGATGGCTTGAATGATAATGGAGTTCTAATTTGGGATGATGGCGAGCAAATCCATCGTTGATCAAAAGTTGACTAGATATGAAAAATAGGGTTTTTTTTTGCTAGCACGGGTTATGACTACCTTTTTTCGGGAGCCATACGATTATGAAGTGAGATAGTAATCTTGGATATTATTTGCGTTATGACTACATGAGCATCACAGAACATCGTTCTATTTTAATTCATGATTAAGGTGATTCACTCCGTTTTTTCACACACAAAAAACAGTTAAAGATTAAAATTAATTAACTAATTAATTTCAGTTGGTCATTAGTTAAGGTGAAAATAAGTTGGTTAGTTAATCAGATCAAGTTTTGAAAATGATTTGCGTTATGACTACATGCGCATCACAAAACCTCGTTCTATTTTAATTCATGATTAAGGAGCTTCGCTCCATTTTTTTTCACACAAAAAACAGTCAAAGATTAAAATTGATTAACCAATTGATTTCAGTTGGTCCCTGGTTAAGATGAAAATAAGTTGGTTAGTTAATCGGATCAAGTTTTGAAAATTTTATTACGAAAAATAGATTTTAACCAATTTTTTCATATTTTGTTCACAATTATAGTTAATTTGACAAAAATAACGTAACAGACTAACTTTGGTCAATCAATTCATCAAGCCGACACCAAATTGACTAATTAATGGTTAAGAAGTTCGTAATTTTTTTCACCAATCAACGGACTGACTCCCACCCACCCCTAATCAAAACGCTTTGAATATTGTGGTAAAAAGGTTAACCAGTGTGGTTTAGTTAACTCAGTTCGGTTGAATCAGTTAAATAACATTTCATATATGATTTTTGATTTAACCGAATTAACCAAATTGACAGACCGGTCCGTACCTGCAAATCGAACCGGGACAAAGCCGGCGATTCTATCTCGTCCAAAAAAATAAACAGAAGAAATCGCAGATACTACAGAAGGAACTCCGGTGATAGTGAACTGAGTATCGGCGGCAAGGGTTCCTGGACTTTTCCCCTCCGTTTCCTCGTCTAGGTATGTGATTACTATCAATCGAAGACTGATTTTCTTCTAATTTTGGTTCTTACTACTCTGGTTAAATGGTGTTTATGTGTTGATACGAACTAGATTAGGGTTTTGTACTAGAATGCGAAGTTTGGCTGTGGAACTCGCTGAATTGCAACCAGGATTATCAAATCTCCTTGTACTGTTTGTTCCATAAGTCCATTGGGATCTGTTTTGTTGTCGATTTTTCTTCTGCGGGAACTTGAATGAGAGGTGAGCTGGAGCTGTTTCTTTTCTTAACAACTGCAAATCTGTATAGCTCCCGGCCAACCACCCATACATCAGCTTCATGTTTTAATTTAAACTCATTGCTTCATGTTGACTCACAAATTCTAGCAGGCATGCCTTCCCAAAAAAATTCAGCCTGAATTTTGTTGAGAATAAGGTAACATATGTCTGCCATTCTCACTCATTTTGTTCAAGTCATTTAGGTACTTAACCTGGGTATCTGTCTGTTCACCCCACAATGGTTTCTTTGTGGTGTTTGCCGATGACTACATACATCTTGCAGAATGAATGTGGTTTGTGTGTTATACTTGATAGCATTAGCTAGGTTGAGTTATTAGCTAATATATTTAGTTCAATTGCAGTTACTCACCAACGTATATAATGCATCAGCTGGAATACATCAATTTGATCGCAGTTAGTTACACGCATCCTTTTGCTTTCTTTGGTTTGAAAACATATTGAAGATTAACCTTTTTCCATAGGAAACCAGTTCTGAAGTCCTTGAACTGGTGTTTTATTGGTTTGATACTGCCTGCCGGTCCATTGCTGATTTGGCCCTCACCTGTGCAATAAACTTGTTGCTGGAATGAGGAAGTTTTTGTGATGGTGCCAAATTGCTCAATGAAATATCCTGAAAAGAAGGCTTTGACAATGAGGAGATATATAGGGTCTTGCAGCAAGTATGGCCAAGAAGTTGAACCAGAGAAATTTCCAAAAGGAATTATTCAATCTTTTTGCCCTGGATCTTATCCATCGAAGAAAGACTTGGGTATGAAGCGCAAAACAGCCAAAAATGACTCGCGTTCTATGAGTGACTCTGATATTCTGCAGTGGAACATGGCTATCTCCACTCACATGCGCAGTGGCAAATGCGATTCTGCTTTACAGGTATTTAACTCAATGCATCGTCGGAGTTCAGTCTCATATAATGCGATGATATCTGGGTATATTATGAATGACAAGTTCGGGCTTGCTAAAGAAATGTTTGATAAAATGCCCGAAAGAGATTTGTTTTCCTGGAATGTCATGCTGAGTGGATTTGTCAGGAATCGGAATCTTACTGCAGCTAGGGAATTGTTTGAGAAAATCCCTGTAAAGGACGTTGTTTCATGGAACACAATGCTGTCTGGATATGCACAGAATGGCTTTGTCGACCAGGCCAGATGTATTTTTGATAAGATGCCTAGTGTGAATGCAGTTTCGTGGAATGGCTTGCTTTCGGCGTATGTGCAAAATGGGCGTTTAGATGATGCGAGAAAATTGTTTCAGTCAAAGATGGATTGGGAGACTGTTTCCTGGAATTGTTTGATTGGCGGTTTTGTGAAGAAGAAGAGGTTGGTTGATGCGAGGAAGCTTTTTGACAAGATGCCTACAAAAGATGAGGTGTCCTGGAATACCCTTATTACTGGTTATGCACAGAATGGAGCAGTGGAAGAAGCACAGAGATTGTTTGATCAGTCTCCAACTAAGGATGTGTTTACATGGACTGCAATGGTTTCTGGATATGTCCAGAATGGTTTATTAAATGAAGCAAGAACAATTTTTGACAGGATGCCCGTAAAGAATTCAATTTCATGGAATGCTATGATTGCTGGGTATGTGCAAAGTAAGAAGATGGACCTAGCTGAAGGCTTGTTTGAGGTAATGAAATCTAGAAATGTTAGTTCGTGGAATACAATGATAACAGGATATGCACAGGCTGGAGATACAAATCGTGCTAGGGAACTGTTTAATGAAATGCCTGAACGTGATTCTATTTCTTGGTCTGCTATGATTGCTGGCTATGTTCAGAATGGTTTCAGTGAAGATGCCCTGCACCTTTTTGTGGAAATGGAAAGGGCTGGAGAAAGGTTGAATAGGTCCTCATTAACCTGTGCCTTGACTGCATGTTCAGACATTGCTGCTTTGGAGTTGGGAAAAGAAGTGCACGGCCGGTTGGTAAAGGCAGGATACCATACTGGGTGTTACGTGGGGAATTCTCTTCTTGCAATGTATTGCAAGTGTGGAAGCATAGATGAAGCACGTTATGCATTTCATGAGATAGCTGAAAGAGACGTTGTCTCATGGAACACAATGATCCATGGATATGCAAGACATGGGTTTGGAAAAGAAGCCCTGTCACTTTTTGAATCAATGAAGACAGAGGATATCAGACCAGACGATGTGACAATGGTAAAAATTGATTTGCTGTGTGGATATTTGTCTCTCCATTAAAACATGTCCAGTTCTTAATTATTATGACTTTGTTTTCTCCCTTAAATGGAAATGGAATATAAAGAGGGTGACTTACTTTGGTGTGCCCTTATATCCTTTTACCATAGTAAATGAGTTAGATTTTGACATTTTATCTTATGTTACCTGATATGGTTGGATGTGGGGGAACTTGGGAACATCAATCTGACAATTGACAATTTTTATTTGTGTTCCAGGTCGGTGTACTGTCTGCTTGTGGTCACGCTGGTTTAGTTGACAAGGGGACTGAGTGTTTTTATTCAATGACCCAACAGTATGGAATAACACCAAATCCCGTGCACTACACTTGCATGGTTGATCTCCTGGGTCGAGCTGGGCGTCTGAAGGAGGCTCAAGAATTGATAAGGAACATGCCTTTTAAACCAGATGCTGCAGCTTGGGGTGCTTTACTTGGTGCGAGCAGAGTGCATGGCAATATTGAACTAGGAGAAAGTGTTGCAGATACCATTTTCAGTATGGAGCCTAATAATTCTGGCATGTACATTCTTCTATCAAATTTATACGCAGCTTTAGGTAGATGGCCTGAAGTTGATAGGATGAGACAGAAAATGAGGAATGAAGGCGTGAAGAAAGTACCTGGCTATAGTTGGCTTGAAGTGCAAAACGAAATTCATACTTTCAGAGTAGGAGACACCTCTCATCCGGAGACGGATAGGATACATGCCTTTTTAGCGGAGATGGTGCAAAAGATGAAGGACGAGGGATACATTTCCTTAACAAAATTGGTGTTACATGATGTAGAAGAGGAAGAGAAGGAGCATATGCTAAAGTACCACAGCGAGAAATTGGCTGTAGCTTATGGGATTTTGTCTATCCCTGCTGGTAGACCAATCCGTGTGATAAAGAACTTGCGAGTTTGCCAAGATTGCCATAATTTCATCAAATTTATGTCCAAGATTGTAGGGAGGTTGATTATATTAAGGGATAATAATCGTTTTCACCATTTCAGTAATGGTACATGTTCATGTGGCGATTATTGGTGAGATTAGACAGATGCCTCAGTACTGGGTACTTATTGAAGACCACATACTGATTAGTGATTACCAACAAGTCTGATGAGAATTGTTTTTACATCAAGGAAAATCCCAGAAGGTGAATTGTTTCCTTGAATGACGCATGCTGCCTTTCATTTGCCAGTGAAGGTGCCCCTAAATCTTTCACCGGTGCATGCTACCCGAGATTCCGAGATGGCCGTCATTCATTTATGAACTAGCTGATATTTATAAATGGACTGCTATTTCTCTAACAGTGGAACCTTCTGTTGTGCAACCCTCAAGCAGTGAGAAAATGTCTGCAAGAACATGTACCTGGGGATGAAGGAGGAAGCATACTGAAATCAGCTGGTAGATGTGGATGAAGCATGATTGACCTTATCACTCTTAATGTGAATGCTGATGTAGTGTCTCTTCTCACTAGATCCCCTTGAACCAGATACAGCGGGAACTTTGCAATATCTTATACAAATAGACGAGACGAAGGGCAGTTTTATTTGGTCAAATGGGACGGCAATTCTTTGATTATAACTATGGTAAATTTTTTCTGGAAGTCTGGAATCAAGTTGCATCTTCCTTTTCCCATTGGGGGACTGGTATTTATTCTTCGCACCATAGGGGCGTGAAATAGGCTAAAACAAGCTAAACTAAGAGCAGAATTACTGAGTTCTTCATGCAGTTAAGAAACTAGTGACGTGGATTTTTCGTCTATCATTTATCATTAGCAATGCTAAGTGGGAATTGAGTTAGTCTCCCGAGTTTTCTTTCAGAATGGAGCGGATAGTTCACACTTGGCTGTATATCATGGGAAGCTCTTTCCTAATCACTTCAGTTCAGATTCACTGAGTTTGATTCCATTCCACATATTTTTATTATCTGAGTCAGTCCAGCACCTAATAAATCCTCAGTTTATATGTGAGATCTGATTAATTAAGAGCTAGGGAAGAGCTGGAGGTCTGAACAACGGGTGAAATTGAGTTTGGCTCTTTCTACATCTGCAGGTATCAATACTATTCTCTCAGTTTCAATTCCTGCAAAATTTTCCTTCCCTGTGTTCATGTTTTCACATCGCCATTTAAATGCTATTGTGAATATCTTTCTGATTCATACTTCATCCTTCGTATTCTTCTCCTGGTAGTATGAACTTTTTTGTGTGAATGTCATCTGGTTCTGCAAGTTTTGTTGGAATAGTCAAAGATTTAAGCACATCACTAAAGACTTTGAACATAACCGCAATTCACCTCCTGGCTTCTCTTTATATGAATGGAGACTGGAGTTGTGAAGTTAGTATGATCATTTATCTTAACCATTAGAAGTCCTTAGGATTATACCTGAGCTTTTGATTCCTGTGGATTCCATCATCAACATTCAATAATATTTGAGATGAGCCAAGAATTAGGCACAGCACATGTATCAGAAATGACATCCTGCATATTTTATTTGGAAGATTGTATCGATTACAATATAGAGGAATATTGACCTGTTTCTCATTAGATTTTAGTATAGTTCTGGATTGGCTAATTTTGGTGTCGGGACAAGCATTAACGGGTTCTCCAACTTCACAACGACGCCAAACTTATCTGTCATATCCACCTCTGTCCCCTGTGCTAGTCTCCACTCGAACGAGTGGAGCAGTGATGCTAGAACGTATTTCAGCATCTTCTCTGCTAGTGGAAGCCCCGCACAGACCCTCCTCCCTGTTCCAAATGGGAAATACTGGACACCGTTGCCCAAGTAATCGAACTTGGCTGCATTCTCGTCTAGGAACCTTTCAGGTATAAATTCTAGAGGGTTGGTCCAGAGCTGTGGATCCCTGTGAATTGCATAAGCGTTTATGAATACCGTTACGCCCTTTGGAATTGTGTATCCGCATAGTTTACAGTCCTTGCTCGGACAACGCGGCACTAGCAGAGGCAGCGATGGATGCAGGCGACTTGTTTCCTTAATCACTGCATCCAAGTAGTGTAGTTGCGGCAGATGTAACTCTTCGACCATATTGGTTCTTCCTACTGTTTCGTCAAGTTCTTTGCAGACCTTTTGCATTGCGTCTTGATGTTGCATCAGCATTGCCATCGTCCATTCTATCGTCGTTGCTGTGGTGTCTGTTCCACCAATCATTGTATCCTGTAATAGCAACATTGATTTTTGCTTAGTTGTTGTATGTTGATGTGTCATGATGCTTATAGTGATTTTATGTTACTTGTTTGTCTGATAATATGCATGAGCACTTACTATGAGTAAACCCTTGAGTTGACTATCTGTGATTGCTGATGCAGAATCTCCATGGCTGTTGAGGTCTAGTAGAATCTGCAGGAAGTCCTTCACATCTTTGAATTCGCCTCCCAAGTCTGAAATCAACTTCCTCCGCTCGCTGATTATGGAATCTAGAATTCGATCCAATTCCTGTTGCACCTTCCTGGATTTCTTCTCTACCCCTTGCAAGTCAAACCTGGCAAGTGCCGGAATGAAGTCTGAGATGTTTGGTGCAGCAATTAGCACCATCTGTTCACCTGCCAACTTCTTAATATTGGAAAAGAACATTTCCCCTTCTTCTCCATGGATCGTGCTTCCCCAGAGCATGCTCAAGACAGTGTTTGTTATTGCCATGAACACCAACTGCCCAAAATCCAAAGCTTTACCTCTCTTCTGGTACACATCCTTAACAGCCCTCTCAACTTCTTGCTTCCTCAGCACGTAGGAACCGTCAAGCCTCACACCGCTCAACAACTCGCGCACAAATACCTTGCGCAGCTTCTTCCAATCAGGCCCATAAGGTATGAAAACAATGTCATTTCCACCATGTGTAAGGATCTTCCCAGCAATCGAAGGATCACGAGTTGCAAACGTTTCGTCCTGGTCACGAATCTGTTTAACTAGTGATGGTGAGCCAATCACCACATACATCTTGTACCCTAACCAGAGCTTGTAGATAGGACCATAAACTTCAGCCAACTCCGTGAAGCTCTTGTGGAGATGTGTGCTTAGAAATGGCAGGTACCCAACTATAGGCAACCCACGAGGACCAGGAGGCAAAGATGCCTTGTTGGCTCTCTTGAATAACCATAACACCATGATCGATGCTGCTGCGACAAGAGCTGCCGCCACAACAAGTCTCAAATCGTCGCTGCTCCACAATGACCAGAACTTTTGCTGCTCCATTATCGACATGTAGTATATTGTTTTCACTTCGATGACATGTCAATGAGCAAAGATCCCAACTGGGTTTTCTATACTTGGAGAAGAAGCTATGAAATTTTCTGTAAGCAATTGTTGAATGTTGTGGACCATGAATTTCTGATTTTGGAGTTTCATTGTATGTGGTCAATGTTCAGATAAGTGTCTGTTCATAAGGATATATGATGATATTGATTTTTGGTCATACACTTCTTATCCCCTTTCTTTGTTCTAAACCTAGAGGAAAAGAAGAAGACGACGAGGACGACAACGACAACATGTTACTGGTTGTATTACTATTATCAATAGCTCGAGCAAGTGCTTAAGGGGCGAATCTGTCCTGGGGGCCATCAGTAATAATAACTCGGGCTTTAATGCGTCTTTTTTATGGAGAGGATACATGACTTGATCAATAATACCTTATAGTAGTACATGAAATAAGTTAAAAGAATGTCTCAATACTCGATAATACCATAGAAGAAACCTACTAATGTTGTAAGTAGTTTTGTTTGCCTACAAATTTGATGCCAAGTTGTTGGTTAAAAATACATATTTTTGCAAGAATAACCAACTTAGAACTTTAATTCTTTGGGAAAATTTATGTTTCCATCTCATGGTTGACAAGCTTGGTTAATCTCGATTTATAATGTTCCTATGAGTAGGTTGGTCGAGTCATATGGTGGGTCGAATATATGATTTAGTCGATCTAAAGGTAGAGGATGAAAAAATGATTAAGCGGGTTACATATCTATCATGTTGTATATTATTCAAACATGAATAATCATATTACATGTTGGTGCGGGCTAACCATCTCTAGAGTCATATGTTAACAACAAATTTAGTCTAGATTTTGACAAATCTAGTCCATAATTTTGACAAATCTTGTCTAGTTTTTGACAAATCTGATCCAATTTTTCAATCTATATTTACAAATCTATCATTTACATCAGTCCATAATTTTGACAAATCTAGTCCAATTTATTTTTTGACAAATCTAGTCCAAATTTTGACAATCTAGTCCAAGAATTTGACAACTACTTAACTATGTTGACTACGAGGATCTCAAGGACTGGATGAGCGTGTCGTTGTGATGCGTTCAACCAAATAAAACTACTAATGCTAATAAAAAGTCCAAGAATTTGACAAATCTAGTCCCAGAAATTTTGACAAATCTAGTCTAGAATTTTGACAAATCTAGTCCAGAATTTTGACAAATCAAGTCTAGAATTTTAACAAATGTAGTACAAGAATTTGACAAATCTAGTCCAGTTTTTTACAAATCTAGTCCAGTTTTTGACAAATCTAGTCCAAAATTTGACATATCTAGTCCAAAATTTTGACAAATCTAGTTCAGTTTTTGACAAATCTAGTCTAGTTTTTCACAAATCTAGTCCAATTTTTAAACAAATCTAGTGTAGAATTTTGACAAATCTAATCCAGATTTTGACAAATCTAGTCTAGTTTTTCACAAATCTATTCTAATTTTTGACAAATCTAATATAGTTTGACAAATCTAATCCAGAATTTGACAAATCTAGTCTAGAATTTTGATAAATCTAGTCCAGTTTTTGACAAATCTAGTCATAAATTTTCTGTATTATGGCATAAGTGCCTAGATTTTCTTCAAATTTCAAGGCCAGATGTGGTTGGGAATATATTTCAGTCATTTTACTACCATCCGGGAGAATATTAGCCATTTTGAGATTTTTTCAATATTTCATAGGCTAATCGGCTCACAGATGGTGGTTAATTGTGCTATGAACCTGCTAATAAGCTGTAGTCTCCCTAAGAAAGCTCGAATTTCCTTCTCAGTTCTAGGGGGTGTCATATCCGTCATGGCCTTTATTTACGAGGGATCCACCTCTATTCCACGCTGAGTCACCAAGTAAGTATCATAGGAGCTTGCCAGAGGTGATACCAAAAGTACATTTTGATGGGTTCAACCTCAGCTTGTATTGACTGATTCGTTCGAAGAAGCAATGCGATATTATGGCTCAAATGTCTAGATTTTTTCCAGATTTCGGAGCCAGGCGTGGTTGGTCATAAATTTAAGAAAGTTTACAACCTGCCAAGAGAATATTAGCTATTTTGAGTTTTTTCCAATTTTTCATAGTCTAACCATCACCGAAATGGCAAAAAATTGAAAAGTGTGGTATTATGGGTTAAATGCCTAGATTTTTTTCAAAATCTTGGAGCTGGACATGCTTGGCCATATATTTCAAAAAGTTTACTACCATCGTGGAGAACATTATCCATTTTGATATTTTTTCTTCTAATTTTTCATAGGCTAACCATCACTAGAATAACCAAAAACTGAAAAGTTCGGTACTATGGCTAAAATGCCTAGATTTCCTCCAAATTTTGAGGTCGGACGTGGTTGAGAATATATTTCAGACATTTTACTACCATCCAGGATAATATTATCCATTATGAGTTTTTTTTTTCAATGTTTCATAGGCTAACTATCACCGAAATTGCCAAAAACTGAAAAGTGCGGTATTGTGACTTAAATACCTAGATTATCTCCAAATTTCGAGGCTGAACGTGGTTGGGAATATATTTTAGACAGTTTATTACCATTCAGGAGAATATTAGCCATTTTAAAAAGTTCCCAATTTTTCATAGGCTAACCATCACCAAAATGACAAAAAACTGAAAAGTTCGGTATTATGGCTTAAATGTCTAGATTTTCTCCAAATTTTGAGGCGGACATGGTTGAGAATATATTTCAGACAATTTACTACCATCCAGGAGAATATTATCCATTTTAAGTTTTTTTTTTCAATTTTTCATAGGCTAACCATTAGCCAAATGACAAAAAACTGAAAAGTACGGTATTATGGCTTAAATGTCTGATTTTTTTAAAATTTCGGGACCGGACGTGGTTGGTTATATATTTCAGATAGTTTACTACTATCCTGGAGAATCTTATCCATTTTTAGATTTTTCCAATGTTTCATAGGCTAACCATCACCAAAATGGCCAAAAATTGAATAGTGAGGTATTATGGCTTAAATACCTATATTTTCTCCAAATTTCGAGGCCGGACGTGGTTGGAATATATTTCAAACATTTTAATACCATCGAGGAGAATATTAGCCTTTTTTAGTTTTTTTTCCAATTTTTCATAGGCTAACCATCACCGGAATGACAAAAAACTGAAAAATGTGGTATTGTGGCTCAAATGTCTAGATTTTTTTCCAAATTTTGGAGCCGGACGTGGTTGGTCATAAATTTCAGAAAGTTTACTACCATCCAAGAGAATATTGTCATTATGAGTCTTTTCCAATTTTTCATAGACTAACCATCACTGAAATGACCAAAAACTGAAAAGTGCGGTATTATGGCTTAAATACATAGATTTTCTCCAAATTTCGAGGATGAACGTGGTTGAGCATATATTTCAGACAGTTTACTGCCATCCAGGAGATATTAGACATTTTGAGTTTTTTCCCAATTTTTCATAGGCTAACCATCACCCAAATGGCCAAAAACTGAAAAGTTCAGTATTATGGCTTAAATACCTAGATTTTTTTCCAAATTTCAAGGTCGAATGTGATTGGGAATGTATTTCAAATAATTTACTACTATCTTGGAGAATATCCTTCCAATCCTATGGTCAAGCTATTGGAGAACCTAACGACCTCCTAAACTCTAGAATGAAATGCGTTCATTGTCAGATCCGCAAATCAAAGATAAACTCAGAAACTAACAATTGATCAAGTTGTCAGGATCAAAACGTTTAAATTAGGGTTTAGGAGAAATCACATCTAAGTCTGAATAAACATCGATTAACATAAACGGGTTAGAAACCCAAAATCATCCATACAAAATCCTAGCTAACGCTTCATCTAATCTAAACAACCCTAGAGAGTTTAGCTCGACATCGCAACAGAAGAAATCGAAGAAACAAAAGAGAAGAAAACCGGAGAAGAAGACATCTTACTCCGAGATAACCTAATCTTGATGAATCCTAGAAACTCATGAGCTAATCTTCGCTTCTCCTCGCTTAATCGTCACTTCAAAATCCTCCTCCGAGAGTGTCTGGTTCGTCGAAATCAGAATGAAGTATGAAGAGTTGTCCGTTTTCCCATTGAAAACCCTCTTTTTCCCTCTGAAATCCATACTATCAAAAAGTGCGCCCGACGGCACTTAAAAAATGCGCCGGCGCACTTTTCCATGAAAAAGGCGCACTTTTCGAAGCCGACGAAGAAATTCCAGAGCGGTGAAATAAAAGTGCGCATGGCAGCACCAGAAAAGTGCGCGCACTTTTTCACCAATTATGGCGCACTTTTTCCACTGAAAATCAGCTCCTTTGATGATTCCCGCTCCGTTTGAACTCCGAATTGATCCCCGTTTGAAGTGTCGAGCTCGTGAAAAGGTTCTCCACAACGTGGTAACCTGAAATCTCAACAAAAATAACTCCAAACAACATCAAATGGCCCAAAAGAGGGCCAACGGGGAATAAAATACCTTTTTCATAAAAATCACTCGAAAACATCACAATTCGGTATCAAACAAGGGAAATGTTGCTCAAATGTGGCGAGATAAACACGGTAAATCTAACGTCATCACTAACCATCACTGAAATGGCAAAAAACTAAAAAGTGCGACATTATGGCTTAAATGCCTAGATTTTCACCAAATTTTGAAGTCGGACTTCGTTGGACATATATTCCCAACTAGGTTTCGCCTCAAAATTTGGAGAAAATATAGGCATTTAAGCCATAATGCAGCACATTTCAGTTTTTGGCCATTTCGCCTATGGAAAATTAGAAAATACTCAAAATGGCTAATATTCTCAAGAATGATAGTAAAATGTTTGAAATATATTCCCAATCAGGTTTCGCCTAAAAAATTGGAGAAAATATAGGTATTTAAGCGAAAATGTCGCACTTTTCAATTTTTGACCATTTCGGTGATTGTTAGCCTATGAAAAATTGGAAAATACTCAAAATGGCTAATATTCTCAGGAATGATAGTAAAATGTATGAAATATATTCCCAACCAGGTTTCGCCTCAAAATTTGGAGAAAATCTAAGTGTTTAAGCCAAAATGGAGCACTTTTCAGTTTTTGGCCATTTCGGTGATGGTTAGCCTATGAAAAATTGGAAAATACTTAAATTGAGAATATATTGAGGAAATGATAGTAAAAGGTTGAAAATTTTTTAAATGAGATTTGCCTCAAAACATTGTTGAGAAAATATAGCATTTATGCGTAAAAATAGAGCACAGTTTCATTTTTGGTCCATTTCGATTTACCTATTGAATAAATTGGAAAATACAAAATGACTAATATTTGGAGAAATGATAGTAAATGGTCTAAGAAACGTCATTGAGTAACAAGGATATTGATAAATTAGAAATATCAGCAAGAATAATGATATATTCGAGTAAATGTTTTTTCCGTACACATATCGGGATAATTTGGGGGAAAAATAATATGCAATATCACTCCACAATATTCTTTACCCCTATGGAATATAGTGCAGGGGTTGATATTGATATTACATTTTTCCCAAATATCTCTGATATTGGTACAAAAAAATCATCCTAGAATATGTGAGGGGTGATATTGATATTACTTTTTCCAGACAATTTTGCCACACACTTTAATTTCAAATTACACTGCCATTAATCATTACTCTCAACACCAACTATTTTTCTCTCACCAACACTTGAGGGTATTTCTGTCATTTTCACAATTAAGTCACTTATCTCCACCTAGAACAATACCACTACACCAAACAATGATATCATGATAATTGGCTGAACATATCAATACTAATAACATCTCAATATCCCCCAATCTCAATATCCCTACATATCATTTTTCCAAACGACCCCAAAATATATTTTTCCAACTAGGTTTCGCCTCAAAATTTGTAGAAAATCTAGGTATTTAAGCCAAAATGCCGCACTTTTAAGTTTTTGGCCATTTCGGTGATGGTTAGCCTATGAAAAATTGGAAAATAGTCAAAATGGATAATATTCTTAGTAATGATAGTAAAATGTCTGAAATATATTCTCAACTAGGTTTCACCTCAAAATTTGGATAAAATATAGGCATTTTAAGCCATAATGCAGCACATTAAGTTTTTGGCCATTTCGGTGATGGTTAGCCTATGAAAAATTGGAAAAAACTCAAAATTGCTAATTTTATTCTAGATGATAGCAACCAGGTTTCGCCTCAAAATTTGGAGAAAATCTAGATATTTAAGCCAAAATGCCGTACTTTTCAGTTTTTGGCCATTTCGGTGATGGTTAGCCTATGAAAAATTGGAAAATACTCAAAATGGTTAATATTCTCAGTAATGATAGTAAAATGTTTGAAATATATTCCTAACCAGGTTTCGCCTCAAAATTTGGAGAAAATCTAGGTGTTTAAGCCAAAATGGAGCACTTTTCAATTTTTTGCCATGGTTAGCCTATGAAGAATTGGAAAATACTCAAAATGGTTAATATTCTCAGAAGTTATAGTAAAATGTCCGAAATATATTCCCAACCAGGTTTCACCTAAAAATTTGGAGAAAATCTAGGTATTTAAGCCAAAATGTCGCACTTTTCAGTTTTTGGCCATTTCTGTGATGGTTAGCCTATGAAAAATTGAAAAATACTCAAAATGTCTAATATTCTCATGAATGATAGTAAAATGACTGAAATATATTCCCAACCAGGTTTCGCCTAAAAATTTGGAGAAAATCTAGGTATTTAAGCCAAAATGTTGCACTTTTTGTTTTGGCCATTTTTGTGATGGTTAGCCTACGAAAAATTGAAAAATACTCAAAATGGCTAATATTATCAGGAATGATAGTAAAATGACTGAAATATATTCCCAACCAGGTTTCGCCTCAAAATTCATAGAAAATCTAGGTATTTAAGCCAAAACACCGCACTTTTCAGTTTTTGGCCATTCGGTGATGGTTAGCCTATGAAAAATTGGAAAATACTAAAAATGGATAATATTATCAGGAATGATAGTAAAATGTTTGAAATATATTCCCAACCAGGTTTCGCCTCGAAAATTGTAGAAAATTTATGTATTTAAGCCAAAACGCCGCACTTTTCAATTTTTGGCCATATCGATGATGGTTAGGCTATGAAAAATTGGGAAAAATACTCAAAATGGCTAATATTCTCATGAATGATAATAAAATGTCTGAAATATATTCCCAACCATGTTTCAGCTCAAAATTTGGAGAAAATCTAGGTATTTAAGCCAAAATGCCGCACTTTTCGGTTTTTGGCCATTTGAAGCCTATGAAAAATTGGAAATACTCAAAATGGCTAATATTCTTAGAAAATACTCAAAATGGCTAATGTCTGAAATATATTCCCAACCTGATTTCGCCTTGGAGAAAATCATCTTGTAAACTTTGTGCACCACCTTAGAGCGCTACATTTGTCCCAAAATGCGATAGATTTGTCCCAAAGTGCGCTAGATTTGTCCTAAAGTGCGCTAGATTTGGCCCAAAGTTATCTAGATTTGGCAAAAAAAAAGCGCTAGATTTGTCCCAAAGTGCGCTAGATTCGTCCAAAACTGCTCTAGGTTTGCCCCAAAAATTCGCTAAATTTGACCCAAAATTTTCTAGATTTGGCCCAAAGTGCGCTAGATTTGGCCCAAAAATGCGTTAGATTTGTCCTAAGTGCGCAAGATTTGGCCGGAAAAAATGCCCTAGATTTGGCCCAAAATGCACTAGCTTTGTCAAAAAATGCGCTAGATTTGTCCAAAAATACGCAAGATTTGTCACAAAGTGCGCTAGATTTGTCCAAAAAATGCGCTAGATTTGTCGAAAAATGCGCTAGATTTATCCCAAAGTGCGCTAATTTGTCACTAAGTGCGCTAGATTTGTCACAAAATGCGCTAGATTTGTCCCAAAGTGCGCTATATTTGGCGCAAAAATGAGCTAGAATTGTCCCAAAATGCGCTAGATTTGTCCCAAAATGCGTTAGATTTGGCCAAAAAATACGATAGATTTGGTCCAAAATGCGCTGATTTCCCAAAGTGCACTAGATTTGGCCCAAAAAATGCTCTAGATTTATCCCAAAATGCACTAGATTTGGCCCCAAAAAATGCACTAGATTTGGCCAAAAAGTGCGCTAGATTTAGCCAAAAAATGCGCTAGATTTGTCACAAAGTGCGCTAGAATTGTCCTAAAATGTGCTAGATTTGTCCCATAATGAGCTAGATTTGGCCGAAAAAATGCGCTAGATTGGCCCAAAATGCGTTAAAATTGACAAAAAAATGCACTTGATTTGTCCCAAAGTGCACTAGATTTGTCCAAAATGCGCTAGATTTAGCTGGAAAAATGAGCTAGATGCCCAAAAATGCGCTAGATTTGTCCAAAAATAAGCTAGATTTGGCCCAAAATGCACTAGATTTTGCCCAAAGTGCGCTAGATTCCCAAACTGCTCTAGAGTTGGCCCAAAAAATGCGCTAGATTTGGCAGAAAATGCGCTAGACTTGGCCCAAAAAATGCGCTAGATTTGGCCCAAAGTGCGCTAGATTTGGCCCAAAAATGCGCTAATTTATCCCAAAGTGCGCTAGATTTGGTAAAAAATGCGCTAGATTTGGCCAAAAAAATGCGCTAGATTTAGCCCAAAATGCCCTAGATTTGGCTCAAAATGCGCTACATTTGTCCCAAAGTGCGCTAGATTTGGCGGAAAAAATGCAATAGATTTGTCCCAAAGTGCGCTAGATTTGGCCAAAAAAATGCGCTAGTTTGTCCCAAAATGCGCTATATTTGGCCCAAAAAATGCGCTGTTTGTCCCAAAATCCGCTAGATTTGGCCAAATGCGCTAGATTTGGCCCAATAATGCGCTAGGTTGGCTAGAAAAATGTGCTAGATGGCCCAAAATGCGCTAGATTTGTCCAAAAAATAAACTAGATTTGGTCCAAATGCACTAGATTTGGCCCAAAGTGCGCTAGATTTGGCCTAAAGTGCGCTAGATTTGGCCCAAACTGCTCTAGAGTTGGCCTAAAAAATGCGCTAGATTTGGCCGAAAATGCGCTAGATTTTTGTCCCAAAGTGCGCTAGATTGGCCCAAAAAATAGCTAGATTTGTCCCAAAAATGAGCTAGATTTGGCCCCAAAATGAGCTAGATTGGCCCAAAAAAAAGCTCTAGATTTATCCCAAATTGTGCTAGATTTGGCCAAAAATGCGCTAGATTTGGCCCAAAAAATGCGCTAGATTTGGCCAAAAAAATGCGCTAGATTTGGCCCAAATGCGCTAGATTTGCCCGAAGTGCGCTAGATTCTGGACCAAAAATGGCTAATTTATCCCAAAGTGCGCTATATTGGTAAAAAAAAATGCGCTAGATTTGCCTAAAGTGCGCTAGATTTGGCCCAAACTACTCTAGAGTCGGCCTAAAAATGCGCTAGATTTGGCCGAAAATTGCGCTAGATTTGTCCCAAAGTGCGCTAGATTGGCCAAAAAAGGGCTAGATTTGTCCCAAAATGAGCTAGATTTCGCCAAAGTGAGCAAGATTGGCCAAAAAAAAGCTCTAGATTTTATCCCAAATTGTGCTAGATTTGGCCAAAAAATGCGCTAGATTTGGCCAAAAAATGCGCTAGATTTGGCCTAAAAAATGTGCTAGATTTGGTAGAAAGTCGCGCTAGATTTGGCTAAAAAATGGCTAATTTATCCCAAAGTGCGGCTAAAGATTTGGCCAAAAAATGCGCTAGATTTGGCCAAAATGCGCTAGATTTGACCCAAAAAATGCAATAGATTTGTCCCAAATGCGCTAGATTTGTCCAAAGTGCGCTAGATTTGACCCAAAAAAATGCACTAGATTTGTCCCAAAATGCGCTAGATTGGCTCAAAATGCGCTAGATTTTCCCAAAGGCGCTATTGGCGGAAAAAATGCAATAGATTTGTCCCAAAGTGCGCTAGAGTTGGCCCAAAAAATGCGATAGTTTGTCCCAAAATGCACTAGATTTGGCCCAAAAATGCGCTAGATTTGTCCCAAAATGCGCTAGATTTGGCCAAAAATGGGCTACATTTAGCCAAAAAAAAGCGCTAAATTTGGCAAAAATGCGCTAGATTTGTCCCAAAATGCGCTAAATTGGCCAAAAAACGCCCTAGATTTGTCCCAAAGGCACTGGATTTGTTTCAAAATGCGCTAGATTTGTCCAAAGTGCGGTAGATTTGGCCCAAAAATGCGCTAGATTTGTCCCTAAGCGAGCTAGATTTGGCAAAAAAATGCGCTAGATTTGTCCCAAAGTGCGCTAGAATTGTCCCAAAATGCGTTAGATTTTTCCGAAAATGCGCTAGATTTGGCAAAAAAATAGCGCAAGATTTGTCCCAAAATGCACTAGCTTTGTCAAAAATGCGCTTAGATTTGTCAAAAATACGCAAGATTTGTCACAAAGTGCGCAAGATTTGTCCCAAAAAAAGCAAAAAGATTTGTCTCAAAGTGTGCTAGATTTGGCCCAAAAAATGGCTAGTTTGTACCAAAGGCGCTACATTTGGGGAAAATTTTCGCTAGATTTGGCCCAATAATGCGCTGATTTGGGAGGAAAAATGAGCTAGATGGCCCAAAATGCCCCTAGGGTTTTGGCCCAAAATGCATAGATTTTGGGCCCAAAAAAGCGCTAGATTTGACCAAAAATGCGAGATTTGGCCCCAAATTACGCTAGAAATTTTGGGCCCCAAAATTTCGCTAGATTTGTCACAAAATGCGCTAGATTGACCCAAAAATACGCTAGATTTGGCCCAAAATGCGCTAGTTTGGCAAAAATGCGCTAATTTATCTAAAGTGCGCTAGATTTGGGGAACAAAAAGTGTAGATTTGGTCCAAATTTGGGGCTAGATTTGGCCAAAATGCGCTAGATTTGGCCCTAAGTGCGCTGGCTTTGGCCCAAAATGCGTTACTTTTATCCAAAGATCGCTAGATTTGGCAGAAAAAAGCAATAGATTTGTCCCCAAAATGCGCTAGATTTGGCCCCAAAAAAAGCGCTAGTTTGTCCAAAATCCGCCTTTTGATTTGGGCCAAATGCCTAGCTTTGGCCCCAAAAATGCGTAGAGTTGGTGGAAAAAAAAAAAAACTAGATTTGGGCCCAAAAAAGTGCTAGATTTGTCCAAAAATAAGCTAGATTTGGTCCAAAATGCACTAGATTTGGCCCAAAGTGCGCTAGATTTGCTCTAAAGTGCGCTAGATTTGTCCCAAACTGCTCTAGAGTTGGCCTTAAAAAAGCGCTAGATTTGTCCCAAAGTGCGCTAGATTTGGCCCCAAAAAATGCGCTAGATTTGTCCCAAAATGAAACTAGATTTGGCCCAAGTGCGCTAGATTTGGCCCAAAAAATGCGCTAATTTATCCCAAAGTGCGCTTGATTTGGTAAAAAAATGCGCTAGATTTGGCCAAAAAATGCGCTAGATTTGGGCCCAAAATGCGTTAGATTTGGCGGAAAAAATGCAATAGATTTGTCCCAAAGTGCGCTAGATTTGGCCCAAAAAATGCGCTAGTTTTTCCGAAAATGTGCTAAATTTGGCACAAAATGCGCTAGATTTGGCTCAAAAATGCGCTAGATTTGTCCCAAAATGCGCTAGATTTGGCCAAAAAGATTGGCCCAAATTGCGCTAGATTTGTCCCAAAATGCGCTAGATTTGGCTGAAAAATACGCTAGATTTAGCCCAAAATGCGCTTGATTTGGCCCAAAATGCGCTAGATTGGCCCAAAAAATGCGCTACATTTGTCACAAAATGCGCTAGATTGGCCAAAAATGCGCTACATTTAGCCAAAAAATGCGCAAAATTTGGCAAAAAATGGCTAGTTTGTACCAAAATGCGCTAAATTTGGCCAAAAAAATGCCCTAGATTTGTCCCAAAATGCACTGGATTTGTTTCAAAATGCGCTAGATTTTGGGCCAAAGTGCGGTAGATTTGGCCCAAAAAAGGCGCTAGATTTGTCCCTAAGCGAGCTAGATTTGGCCAAAAGTGCGCTAGAATTGTCCCAAAATGCGTTAGATTTTCCCCCCAAATGCGCTAGATTTGGCAAAAATATGCGCAAGATTTGTCCCAAAATGCACTACTTTGTCAAAAATGTGCTAGATTTGTCAAAAATACGCAAGATTTGTCACAAAGTGCGCAAGATTTGTCCAAAAAATGCAATAGATTTGTCTCAAAGTGTGCTAGATTGGCCCAAAAAATGCGCTAGTTTGTACCGAAGTGCGCTACATTTGGGCCAAATTGCGCTAGATTTGGCCCAATAATGCCCCTAGATTTGGCAGGAAAAATGAGCTAGATGGCCCAAAATGCGCTAGATTTGGCCCAAAATGCACTAACTTTGGCCAAAAATGCGCTAGATTTGACCAAAAATGCGCTAGATTTGACCCAAATTGCGCTAGATTTGTCCCAAAATGTGCTAGATTTGACCGTAAAATACGCTAGATTTGGCCCAAAATGCGCTAGATTTGGCCAAAAATGCGCTAATTTATCATAAAGTGCGCTAGATTTGGTAACAAAAAGCGGTAGATTTGGCCCAAATTGCGCTAGATTTGGCTCAAAATGCCGCCCAGATTTGGCACCCAAGTGCGCTGGCTTTGGCCCAAAAATGCGTTACATTTATCCCAAAGATCGCTAGATTTGGCAGAAAAATTGCAATAGATTTGTCCCAAAGTGCGCTAGATTTGGCCCAAAAAATGCGCTAGTTTTGTCCCAAAATCCGCTAGATTCGGGCCAAAATGCCCTAGATTTGGCCCAATAATGCGCTAGAGTTGGCTGGAAAAATGAGCTAGATGGCCCAAAATGTGCTAGATTTGTCCAAAATAAGCTAGATTTGGTCCAAAATGCACTAATTTGGCCCAAAGTGCACTAGATTTGTCCCAAACTGCTCTAAGAGTTGGCCTAAAAAATGTGCTAGATTTGTCCAAAGTGCGCTAGATTTGGCCCAAAAAATGCGCTAGATTTGTCCAAATGAGCTAGATTTGGCCCAAAAATGCGCTAGATTTGGCCAAAAAATGCGTTAGATTTGTCACTAAGTGCGCTAGATTTGTCCCAAAATGCGCTAGATTCGTCCCAAAATGCGCTAGATTTGGCCCAAAAAATGCTCTAGATTTATCCCAAATTGTGCTAGTTTTGGCCAAAAATGCGCTAGATTTGGCCCAAAAAATGCGCTAGATTTGGCCAAAAAGTGCGCTAGATTTGGGAAAAAAATGTGCTAGAATTTGTACCAAAGTGGGGCTAGAATTGTCCTAAAATGTGCTGATTTGTCCCATAATGAGCTAGATTTGGCCGAAAAAATGCGCTAGATTTGTCCCAAAATGTGCTAGATTTGACAAAAAAATGCGCTTGATTTGTCCCAAAGTGCACTAGATTTGTCCCAAAATGCGCTAGATTTGGTCCAAAATGCGCTATATTTGGCCAAAAATGCGCTAGATTTGTCCAAAAATAAGCTAGATTAGGCCTAAAATGCACTAGATTTGGCCCAAAACGTGCTAGATTTGGCTCAAAGTGCGCTAGATTTGTCCCAAAATGCGCTAGATTTGTCCCAAACTGCTCTAGAGTTGGCCCAAAAATGCGCTAGATTTGTCCCAAAGTGCGCTAGATTTGGAAAAAAAATGCGCTAGATTTGTCCCAAAGTGCGCTAGATTTGGCCAAAAAAATGCGCTAGATTTGTCCCAAAATGCGCTAGATTTGGCCGAAAAGTGCGCTAGATTTGGCCCAAAAATGCGCTAATTTATCCCAAAGTGCGCTAGATTTGGTAAAAAAATGCGCTAGATTTGGCCAAAAAATGCGCTAGATTTGGCCCAAAATGCGTTAGATTTGGCGAAAAAAATGCAATAGATTTGTCCCAAAGTGCGCTAGATTTGGCCCAAAAAATGCGCTAGTTTTTCCGAAAATGTGCTAAATTTGGCACAAAATGCGCTAGATTTGGCTCAAAAAATGCGCTAGATTTGTCCCAAAATGCGCTAGATTGGCCAAAAGATTTGCCAAATTCGCTAGATTTGTCCCAAAATGCGCTAGATTTGGCTGAAAAATACGCTAGATTTAGCCCAAAATGCGCTCGATTTGGCCCAAAATGCGCTAGAATTTGGCCCAAAAAATGCGTAGATTTAGCTAAGAAAAACGCTAGATTTGTCTCATAATGCGCTAGAATTGTCCAAAATGCGGCATTTTCGCTTAAATACCTATATTTTCTCATAAATTTTGAGGCGAAGCTGATTGGGAATATATTTCAAACATTTTACTATCATTCATGAGAATATTATCCAATTTGTTTTTTTTTTCAATTTTTCATAGGCTAACCATCACCGAAATGGCAAAAAACTGAAAAGTGCGGTATTATGGCTTAAATACCTAGTTTTTTCTCCAAATTTCGAGGCCGGACGTGGTTGGGCATATATTTCGGAAAAATTATTACCATTTGGGAGAATATTAGTCATTTTGAGTTTTCACAATTTTTCTTAGGCTAACCATCACTGAATGGCAAAAAAACTAAAAAGTTCGATATTATGGGTTAATTGCCTAGATTTTATCCAAAATTTGAGGCTGGATAATGTTGGGGATATGTTTTAGACAGTTTACTACCATCCTGGAGAATATTAGTCATTTTGAATTTTTTCCAATTTTTTATAGGCTAACCATCACCGAAATGACAAAAACCTGAAAAGTTCGGTAGTATGGCTTAAATGTCTAGATTTTTCAAATTTCGGGGCCGACATGGTTGGCCATATATTTCAGATAGTTTACTACCATCCAAGAGAATATTAGTCATTTTGAGTTTTTTTCCCAATTTTTCATAGGCTAACCATCAACGAAATGACCAAAAACTGAAATGTGCAGTATTATGGCTTAAATGTCTAGATTTTTTTTCCAAATTTAGGGACCGTACGTGGTTGGCCATATATTTCATACAGTTTACTACAATCCTGGTGAATATTATCCATTTTGAGTTTTTTTTTCCAATTTTTCATAGGCTAACCATCACCGGAATGACAAAAAACTGAAAAGTTCGGTATTATGGCTTAAATGCCTATATTTTTCTCCAAATTTTGAGGCCGATAATTTCGGGAATATATTTCAGATAGTTTACTACCATCTATGAGAATATTAACCATTTTGAGTTTTTTTTTCATTTTTTTATAGGCTAACCATCGTCAATATGACCAAAAACTGAAAAATTCGGTATTATGGCTTAAATGCCTAGATTTTTTTTTTCAAATTTCGGGGCCGGACATGGTTGGACATATATTTCAGAAATTTTATTACCATCCAGGAGAATATTAGCCATTTTGATTTTTTTCCAATTCTTCATAGGTTAACCATCACCGAAATGACCAAAAACTGAAAAGTGCGGTATTGTGGCTTAAATACCTATATATTCTCCAAATTTCGAGGCTGGACGTGGCTGGGCATATATTTCAGACAGTTTATTACCATCCAGGAGAATATTAGCCATTTTGTTTTTTTTTTTCAATTCTTCATAGGTTAACCAACACCGAAATGACCAACAACTAAAAGTTCGGTATTATAGCTTAAATTACTAGATTTTCTCCAAATTTTGAGGCTGGATGTGGTTGGATATATATTTCAGAAACTTTATTACCATCCAGGAGAATATTAGCCATTTTTTTTTCTAATTTTTCATAGGCTAACCATCACCGAAATGACAAAAAACTGAAAAGTTCGATATTATGGGTTAAATGCCTAGATTTTATCCAAATTTCAAAGCCGTATGGATTGAGAATATATTTCAGACAATTTACTAACATCCTGGAGAATATTAGTCATTTTGAATTTTTCCCAATTTTTCATAGGCTAACCATCATGAAATGACAAAAAACTGAAAAGTTCGGTATTATGGGTTAAATACCTAAATTTTCTCTAAATTTCGAAGTTGAACGTGGTTGAGAATATATTTCAGACAGTTTACTACCATCTTGGAAAATATTAGTCATCTTGGAAAATATTAGTCACCTAAATTGGAATCGAGGGAATATACTTCAAGAATTATGGTTGTTTAATTTTATACGAAAATTAATTTAGCTCAATTTTGATTTAATTTTGTAATTTCATTTCTCTGGATGAGGTCAACCCAATTAGCTAGTCTATTTGTGAGTTTAAAGTCAGTGGTCACAATTCATCATCGAAAAGGGATTGTAATTTTGTCATTGGATTATATTTATTATCTCTATTTCTGTTGCAATTTGATTTCTAATATAATTTCTTCAAAATTTTCAAAAAATAATATTTAACTGTTTGTGTGACAAATATAATTTTTCATTCATTAATTCATAAAATGCATGATAAATCGTCTTATTAGTACACAAATTATTATTAGTTCGATCCCAACATCGATATTAAGATGTATTTATCAACTTACTAAATGTAGTTCAAACAATTAGGGGACTTGGAAAAAAGAAAACTGAAGAAGCTCAATCACCTAAATATAAAGAAAAATGAGAATTGAGACGAAAAAAATGTAGTCCTACGAACGATGCAACTAATTTGATCATCAACCGATCATAAAAATGATTTGATACAACCTAATCCAAAAATGTGTGTAGTCACCAATTCTGAGTTCGCTGGCCCTGACAAGTGGCCGGTGCAGTTGACAATTCTGCTGCTCGGACTGCTCGTAGATTTTTTTCACTCTATTGGGCGTCGTAAGGTAACCTTATGTAAGTATATACATATGAGGACGGCAAACAAAGTTATTTCAAATTTTTTCGATGGTAGTAGTATGATCAGAATGAGATATTACAAAAATTTTAAAATGTCTGTGGTACCGTATAGATGATTTAAGGGCCGACACCCAAAAAAAAATGAATTTTTTTTTTATAATTATTGAAACTAAAGTCTTTGTCGATGCCATAAATTCCAAAATTTGGCACCTTGTGAGATTCACAGGCTATTTGTCGCAGGCCATGAGTTTTTTTCTCTGGCTTTTCCTCAAGCTTTATTTCTGGAAATGGAAAAAATATCTTAGCCTTTTGAAATTTGGGATTTCATCATTTTTGGAAATGTTGAGGATAATGATGACATTGATTTTGGTTCGTACACTTCTTATCCCCTTCTTTTGTCTTATGATTTAGAGTTGTGAGTAATTTCTAATATCGTTAAAGGTAATCATAGTATTTATCCGGGGGCGCTCGTTGTTTTGGCCCATGATGGTCTCGATGAGGTAAGTAGATCGATGAGTGAGAGTAGGCGACAGCAAGCAGCATGAAAGAAGAGACTTAATTTCACGAGATAGAGGTGGTCTTATCCTGCACTGATTGAGGAAAAAAGAAGTATGTTTTATAACAAAAATGAAGACTGTTTGAGTACTCATACGCATCCTGCTGTCCGCCTGACAAAGTTTGTGTCTACCATAAAGAGGGTTATTAGTATTAAAAGTTTCATATGTTTGGCTTTTGTACAAAAGATCTCATAACCAACTGATGTATTTTATATGTTTGAAAATTGAAAAATTGATTGGACTTCTGATAAATATGAGTGGATGTATTTGTTCAATTTTGAAACATATGTGATATATCAGTTAATTTTGATAAGTATGTGGTGCTTTTGTAAAAAAAAAAAACAAACGTACGAGACTTCTAATACTAATAACCCACAAGAAAATATAAAGAAACAAACAACCAATAAAAAAAAAATTATTAACTTAGTCAAATGTCCACACACACTTATTCAAAGACAAATTCTTAACCACAAGCTAATCATCTCAATCATTAACCTTAATTTCCATCATTAGTGAGAAGAATCTTATTGATCATATCTTCCAAGTTCAAGTAAGCTTGTCCAATCTCAACTTGAGTTGCATCCTTAGCCAAATTTTTCCACTCCAAAGCTCTTTCTTTCATCTCTTTCCCTTTCTCCCCATCAATCAACTCTCTAACAAGCTTATCAATCTCATCCCTCTTAACATCACTATCAATCTCAAGTCCAACCCCCACTTGTTACAAATGACCCAACAATTCGTCTGCTGCTCGGCGAAAAACGGCCAACAAATCATCGGCACGCCACTTGTCATGCTCTCTAGCGTCGAGTTCCATCCACAGTGTGTCAAGAACCCTCCAATCGAAGGGTGTTTCAGGACTTTCCCCTGTGGGCACCAGCTCACCAACATCCCCCTTTCCTTTATGTCGTCTGTGAACTCTTGAGGAAGGATGGCGGATTCGCCCCTAACAAGGTCAGACCTGATGACCCACAAAAACGTTTTGCCACTGTGTGCTAGCCCCCAAGCGAACTCGACCAGTTGATGAGATGTCATGACTGTAACGCTTCCAAAATTGACGTAGACGACCGAGTTGGGTTCTTTCTGGTCGAGCCATTCGAGGCAACCGAGTTCTTCTTTCCACAGATTCGATTCAAGGGAGTCCAAACCACTTTCGTGAACTTCCATAAGGTGAAGAGGACCGATTGAGTATATCGGAGGGAAGGTTGGCGAGAGAGATTCGATGAACTCTCCTTCGAGTTTATCGAACGTGTTGATTATGAGTGCCGAGGCATTTCGAGCATTTTCCACTTCTCCCATGGCGAAATTGAACAAGAATTCATTTGGATCTGTTGTGCGAACAAAGCTTGGCATGTACTTCAATGGAATGCCTTCCATGCCTGGGATCCAATCAATTGGAGTGTCCAAATACCCATTTGTTAAGTAGCTTGCATCTGAAAATTTAGAAATCAATGGTTAATTAGAATCACATACCATTCAATTAATACGTATTTATTCAAAAAAAAAATTTACTAGGTATTTAAAAATCAAAAGATTACTTCAAGAAGAAAAAAATTAACCAAAAAAAAATTCTTCTAGAATTCAATTCCGACCGAGGCCCCAATTTCCACTAGAAAATTGATCAATTCATGTTCCCCAAATCCTTAGTGAAAACAAGGCATTCAATTCATTGGAATCAAATTCCGACGAAATTGATAGTTTCGTCAGAAATTGAATTTCATGACGGAAAAATGATGAATGAAATCTTCAAAATTAATCAAACATGTCTGTTTTTTTTGTCGCGCTTCATTATTTTTGTCCAGAAGTTAAATTTTTGTTGTTGTATGAACTACGAATTATGGACCATAACTTTGTTCAACACTTATTATAGTGTAGGATCACGAACATAATTCTTATGAAATATTTGATTAATGTACATGATCGACAAGTTTATCAAACGAGTTTTAATGATTCAGACGGAACAAAGAGTGAGTCAACCTAGCCCCATCACCCTAGAATAATTTTTTTTTTTTGTAAAATTCTCGATATAAAAAACTTATGTCCTTTGTTTAACCTGTAAACTTGAAAACCCGCTCATAATCTCTAACCATTAGATCACTACTAAACCACACTTCAATTAATTAGTACCTTTGAGGGGCACAATGCCCTTTTCAAGAAGTTGCCGGTAATTGAGATAAGCCATGAACCCACAAGCACTAGCCGTCCAAAACATCACATTAGGGATCCCAAGCTCCTCAGTCGCCTTTAGTGTAAACCCCATGATGCAATCAGAAACCACGCAACTCACCCGCGGCACATCACCACCCAATGCGTCGTCGTTTAGCTTAGAAACGAGCCGTTTAAACGGACCCAAACAAGTCCTCTTTGTGGACTCACACAGAGAAGACACATCTTGGGTCACATCCTCGTCAGACAGTGGGAGCCCATCAGGGATGGTCTCGAATCGGAAACGACTCGAGAGGCTCTCGAAGGCTGACGAGCCTCGAGATTTGAGGAGGCGACGGTGGTTGTACTCGGTGTTGACGAAGGTGACGTGGAATCCTCTTTGGTGAAGGAGTTTGGCTAGCTTTAGCATTGGGTTGATGTGGCCTTGTGCTGGGAATGGTACACATACTACATGTGGAATTTGGCTAATTTGAGAGCTACCCATTTGTTAATTTGGGGGAATATGAAATGGGTTTGAATTTGATTTTTGGTTTGATTATTATTTTTAGGGTTGAAAGGTTTGGTTTTTATAGGTGGAAGAATGTGGATGCTTATGGTTGGACTTTTGGTACTTGTATTAGTCAGATAATGCCGAAAGTGGGACACTTGTGGTCTTGGATACATTATTTTAGGTATCGAATTTAGACACGAAAAACATAATGTAATTGTTAATTAGGAGGATACGTTTTTGTATCTTGAGAAAACCATGATGAAAAATACATGCATCATGTCCAACTTGGAGTGTTGGTAATGGGTGCTTTGGACCTTACTATTAAGGGTGGAAATTGACAAATTGTAGTTCGAATTCTGTCGGTCATGATCCCTGTTAACTTGAAAATTCCGTTGTAGCGGTTTCATGGTAGGAGTTATATTCCGTTGTAGGAGTTATTCATAACCCATACAATAGGCCTGTTTTCATAATCCCTTGTAGTAATTAGTAAGTAATCCCTTCGATGGAACCTGTTTCTTGTAGTGTAGTGTAGAAATGAATATCGACTAGTGTAGTGATGAATAGTTAAGAGGTTCTAAGTTTGAATTTGAAGTTCTCGTTGCGCTTGAGAATTTGGTTGACCAAAATTTTGAGTTGACTCCTTGCTCCCCCGAAGAGTAAAGTTTAATTTGGTTAATTCATGGGTATTGGGCTTGGTTGAGAGCATATTTATATTGTGGTTGATCTAGGCAAAACTACTAGTTTGAGTTGAAGGGCTGATAGCGGGCAACTGTTGAGAGGTAAAAGCATGCAACATCCTTAAAAAAAAAGGCCATCCATCTTTCCTATCTCTTCTTATCTCTTCAACCGGCCATCCATCTGAAACAGCAGCCAAAGATCTCGTAATAGCTACAAATGGCCGTTTGAACCAGACGATTTAGCAGCGGTTTCAAATAACCACTACAACGGCCATAGTAGGGGTATATATAATCCCTACCAGTTGTCAGTCCATAACCCCTACAACAGACACAGTTTCTTGTAGTGCTAGTTGACAACCTTGACCAACTCGAATAGGAGCCTCATCTAACACCTCCTCGACACTTGAAGGATAAATTAAGCTATTCTGTATATGATGTTACGCCATCTAAATGTCTAATGGAAAAAACATGGCAGTCAAAATGATCCATTTGTTAGTAAACACTATAAGATTCAACAACTCGAGTAATTGGGATGCAACGATTCATAACACGAATAACCTGATCTATGAAAGGGAAGATTAAATAATTAATTGGAGAATCGTGGATCAGGTGATGATTTTATGTCGGACGTGGGTAATAATGCAATCTTATTTTATAAAAAAAAATTCTGAAAATTAAATTATTATTATTTTTACTTATTTTTTCTGAAAATTAATTTGCGTGTTTGTTTGTTGATTTAAACATCTTTGTTTGTTATTTCGACCGACAAGCACTAGAGGGTAAGACTAACATTGATTTCAACTTTTTCCTTTTGGCCTTTACTATGGCACTTGGCAAGGTAAAAATGAAAGAATTTATGTCCATCGGTCTTAATCTGTATAGAAATTAATTAAATGTTGGACTTGTTAATAAAACTTAATTCGGGTGGGTAAAATTTTACAATGTCTTGTTAGAAATGTTAATTGGGATTGGATCCTTACGCGTATATAGCATGAAGTTTGATCAATGATAGACCTGATCCAATATGGATTATAACTAATAAGTTGGCGACCTAATAGGGTTAGACAGAGATTAGAGTTTTTATCATAATCTATAAATATATTGCTAGAGATAATTGTTAATTCTAAAATATCAACTATTATGAGAAAAATCCTAGCCGTCAAGTCTAAGAACTGTCGTTCTTCGATTAAGTGTTCTAGTAAGCATTGATGGGGAAGATCCGGTCCCAGCTTGCGTGGGCTAAGCTAAGCAGATGAGCTACATTTGGAGCTTACTGGATCAATCAAAAGACTTCGACAAATATTAGTCGTCGAACTAATGATCACACCACGAGAGATAAATCGTAATAACATTTGCTATTTATTTATATGTATATCGAGATAACATTTGCTATTTATTTATATGCATATCGAGTTGTTTTTGGGTTTATGGTTTTGCATCTAATAATATTTTTTTTTAAAGGTAAATATAACAAAGGAGTAATGATATTTTCATGACATTAAATGATGGGCGAAAAGAGGTATACATCATCATGGACCATGGTCGAGGAGTACTACACTCCAATCTAATCCTTGTTAGATTATGATTTATTTGAATAATACAAAATATTGAGGATAAGGGCTCGGATCCGGACCCAACCTTTAAAGGTTGGACCGGTCCAACCCACGACCGGAGGGGTAGTATTGGCATTTTACAAAAAGTCATTAAACCTAATCTTCAGCCGCTATCCTCTCAGCCTACCTTTTCACGCCGGCGTCCTCCTCTGCCTCTCCTACCTCCTCGGCTCCCGCCACCGCCAAAACATCACCCTCCCCCAGCCATCTCCTGCACCACCGCCACCATCGGACTTCACCGCCCAAAAATCCCACCTCTACCGCCGATGGCTTTCAGGTTGCTAGGCTCCACCGGATTCAATAGCTGGTCAAGAACAAACAACAAATTACTCCATTGTGCTAGATTTGGCCCAAAAAATGCTCTAGATTTATCCCAAATTGTGCTAGATTTGGCCAAAAATGCGCTAGATTTGGCCCAAAAATGCGCTAGATTTGGCCAAAAAGTGCGCTAGATTTGGCCAAAAAATGTGCTAGATTTGTCCCAAAGTGCGCTAGAATTGTCCTAAAATGTGCTGATTTGTCCCATAATGAGCTAGATTTGGCCGAAAAAATGCGCTAGATTTGGCCCAAAATGTGCTAGATTTGACAAAAAAATGCGCTTGATTTGTCCCAAAGTGCACTAGATTTGTCCCAAAATGCGCTAGATTTGGTCCAAAATGCGCTACATTTGGCCAAAAATGCGCTAGATTTGTCCAAAAATAAGCTAGATTAGGCCTAAAATGCACTAGATTTGGCCCAAAACGTGCTAGATTTGGCTCAAAGTGCGCTAGATTTGTCCCAAAATGCGCTAGATTTGTCCCAAACTGCTCTAGAGTTGGCCCAAAAATGCGCTAGATTTGTCCCAAAGTGCGCTAGATTTGGCAAAAAAAATGCGCTAGATTTGTCCCAAAGTGCGCTAGATTTGGCCAAAAAAATGCGCTAGATTTGTCCCAAAATGCGCTAGATTTGGCCGAAAGTGCGCTAGATTTGGCCCAAAAATGCGCTAATTTATCCCAAAGTGCGCTAGATTTGGTAAAAAAATGCGCTAGATTTGGCCAAAAAATGCGCTAGATTTGGCCCAAAATGCGTTAGATTTGGCGGAAAAAATGCAATAGATTTGTCCCAAAGTGCGCTAGATTTGGCCCAAAAAATGCGCTAGTTTTTCCGAAAATGTGCTAAATTTGGCACAAAATGCGCTAGATTTGGCTCAAAAATGCGCTAGATTTGTCCCAAAATGCGCTAGATTTGGCCCAAATTGCGCTAGATTTGTCCCAAAAATGCGTTACATTTATCCCAAAGATCGCTAGATTGCAGAAAATGCAATAGATTTGTCCCAAAGTGCCTAGATTTGGCCCAAAAAATGCGCTAGTTTGTCCCAAAATCGCTAGATTCGGGCCAAAATGCGCTAGATTTGGCCCAAAATGCGCTAATGTTGCTGGAAAAATGGCTAGATTGGTCCCAAAAGTGCCTAGATTTGCCAAAAAAGCTAGATTTGTCCAAATGCCTAGATGCAATGTGATTTGTCCCAAATGCTAGATTTGGCCAAAAAATGCTAGATTTGTCAAATGGCGCTGATTTGCCAAAAAGAAATGCGCTAGATTTGTCCCAAAGCTAATGCAATGCGCTAGATTTGTCCAAAATGCTAGATTCCAAAATGCACTAGATTTGGCCCAAAAGTGCGCTAGATTTGTCCCAAAATGCCTAGATTTGGCCAAAATGCCTAGATTTGCCCAAAGTGCGCTAGATTTGTCCCAAAAGTGCGCTAGATTTGGCCAAAAATGCGCTAGATTGTCCCAAAATGGCTAGATTTGGCCAAAATGCGCTAGATTTGGCCAAAAAATGCGCTAGATTTGGCCAAAATGCGCTAGATTTGAAAATGGCTGATTGTCCCAAAGTGCGCTAGATTGTCCAAAAAATGCGCTAGATTTGTCCCAAAATGGCTAGATTTGGCCGAAAAAATGCGCTAGATTTGGCCCAAAATGCGCTAGATTTGGCCAAAAATGCGCTAGATTTGGTCCAAAATGTCTAGATTTGTCCCAAATGCGCTAGATTTGTCCAAAATGCGCTAGATTTGTCCAAAATGCGCTAGATTTGGCCCAAAAATGCGCTAGATTTGGCCCAAAGTGCGCTAGATTTGGACAAAAAATGCGCTAGATTTGTCCAAAGTGGCTAGATTGCCCAAAAAATGCGCTAGATTTGTCCAAAATGCGCTAGATTTGGCCAAAAATGCGCTAGATTTGTCCCAAAATGCCTAGATTGGCAAAAATGCGCTAATTTGGCCAAAAATGTGCTAGATTTGGCTCAAAATGCTATTTGAAAATCCTGGATTTGTCCCAAACTAGGGTTTGGCAAATGCTAGATTTTCCAATAGATTTGGCCAAAGTGCGTTTAAGAATTTGGCCCAAAAATGCGCTAATTTTTCCAAATGTGCTAGATTTGGTAAAAAAATGCGCTAGATTTGGCTAAAAATGGCTAGATTTGGCCCAAAATGCGCTAGATTTGGCGAAAAATGCAATAGATTTGTCCCAAATGCGCTATTTGGCCCAAAAATGCGCTAGTTTTTCCCAAAATGTGCTAAATTTGGCAAAAAGCGCTAGATTTGGCTCAAAATGCGCTAGAATTGTCCCAAAATGCGGCTAGATTTGGCTTAAATACGCTAGATTTTTCAAATTGCCAATGGCTAATTATTTCAAACATTTACTTCAATTCTAGCAATTACCAATTGTATTTTTTTTCATTTTCATAGTACATACCGATGGCAAAAACTGAAAAGTGCGGTATTATGGCTTAAATACCTATATTTTCTCAAATTTTGAGGCGAAGTGTTGGGAATATATTTCAAAATTATTACCATTATGAGAATATTATCAATTGTATTTTTTTTTCAATTTTTCATAGGCTAACCATCACTGAAATGGCAAAAAACTGAAAAAGTCGTATTATGGCTTAAATGCCTAGTTTTTTCCAAATTTCGAGGCCGGACTGTTGGGCATATATTTCAGAAATTTATTACCATCCTGGAGAATATTAGTCATTTTGTTAAATTTTTTCCAAACTTTTTCATATAGGTTAACCTATCATCCGAAATGAGCAAATAACTGAAAAGTTTACGGATATTGATGCTTTAAATAGCTCATAGTGATATTCAAATTCGCGGGCCGGACATGGTTGGCCATATATTTCAGACAGTTTACTACCATCCAAGAGAATATTAGTCATTTTGAGTTTTTTTCCAATTTTTCATAGGCTAACCATCAACGAAATGACCAAAAACTGAAATGTGCAGTATTATGGCTTAAATGTCTAGATTTTTTTTCCAAATTTAGGGACCGTACGTGGTTGGCCATATATTTCATACAGTTTACTACAATCCTGGTGAATATTATCCATTTTGAGTTTTTTTTTCCAATTTTTCATAGGCTAACCATCACCGGAATGACAAAAAACTGAAAAGTTCGTATTATGGCTTAAATGCCTATATTTTCTCCAAATTTTGAGGCCGGATAATTTCGGGAATATATTTCAGATAGTTTACTACCATCTATGAGAATATTAACCATTTTGAGTTTTTTTTCATTTTTTTATAGGCTAACCATCGTCGATATGACCAAAAACTGAAAAAATTCGGTATTATGGCTTAAATGCCTAGATTTTTTTTTCAAATTTCGGGCCGGACATGGTTGGACATATATTTCAGAAATTTTATTACCATCCAGGAGAATATTAGCCATTTTGATTTTTTTCCAATTCTTCATAGGTTAACCATCACCGAAATGACCAAAAACTGAAAAGTGCGGTATTGTGGCTTAAATACCTATATATTCTCCAAATTTCGAGGCTGGACGTGGCTGGGCATATATTTCAGACAGTTTATTACCATCCAGAGAATATTAGCCATTTTGTTTTTTTTTTTCAATTCTTCATAGGTTAACCAACACCGAAATGACCAACAACTAAAAAGTTCGGTATTATAGCTTAAATACTAGATTTTCTCCAAATTTTGAGGCTGGATGTGGTTGGATATATATTTCAGAAACTTTATTACCATCCAGGAGAATATTAGCCAATTTTTTTTTTCTAATTTTTCATAGGCTAACCATCACCGAAATGACAAAAAACTGAAAAGTTCGATATTATGGGTTAAATGCCTAGATTTTATCCAAATTTCAAAGCCGTATGTGATTGAGAATATATTTCAGACAATTTACTAACATCCTGGAGAATATTAGTCATTTTGAATTTTTCCCAATTTTTCATAGGCTAACCATCATGAAATGACAAAAAACTGAAAAGTTCGGTATTATGGGTTAAATACCTAAATTTTCTCTAAATTTCGAAGTTGAACGTGGTTGAGAATATATTTCAGACAGTTTACTACCATCTTGGAAAATATTAGTCATCTTGGAAAATATTAGTCACCTAAATTGGAATCGAGGGAATATACTTCAAGAATTATGGTTGTTTAATTTTATACGAAAATTAATTTAGCTCAATTTTGATTTAATTTTGTAATTTCATTTCTCTGGATGAGGTCAACCCAATTAGCTAGTCTATTTGTGAGTTTAAAGTCAGTGGTCACAATTTCATCATCGAAAAGGGATTGTAATTTTGTCATTGGATTATATTTATTATCTCTATTTCTGTTGCAATTTGATTTTCTAATATAATTTCTTCAAAATTTTCAAAAAATAATATTTAACTGTTTGTGTGACAAATATAATTTTTCATTCATTAATTCATAAAATGCATGATAAATCGTCTTATTAGTACACAAATTATTATTAGTTCGATCCCAACATCGATATTAAGATGTATTTATCAACTTACTAAATGTAGTTCAAACAATTAGGGGACTTGGAAAAAAGAAAACTGAAGAAGCTCAATCACCTAAATATAAAGAAAAATGAGAATTGAGACGAAAAAAATGTAGTCCTACGAACGATGCAACTAATTTGATCATCAACCGATCATAAAAATGATTTGATACAACCTAATCCAAAAATGTGTGTAGTCACCAATTCTGAGTTCGCTGGCCCTGACAAGTGGCCGGTGCAGTTGACAATTCTGCTGCTCGGACTGCTCGTAGATTTTTTTTCACTCTATTGGGCGTCGTAAGGTAACCTTATGTAAGTATATACATATGAGGACGGCAAACAAAGTTATTTCAAATTTTTTCGATGGTAGTAGTATGATCAGAATGAGATATTACAAAAATTTTAAAATGTCTGTGGTACCGTATAGATGATTTAAGGGCCGACACCCAAAAAAAAATGAATTTTTTTTTATAATTATTGAAACTAAAGTCTTTGTCGATGCCATAAATTCCAAAATTTGGCACCTTGTGAGATTCACAGGCTATTTGTCGCAGGCCATGAGTTTTTTTCTCTGGCTTTTCCTCAAGCTTTATTTCTGGAAATGGAAAAAATATCTTAGCCTTTTGAAATTTGGGATTTCATCATTTTTGGAAATGTTGAGGATAATGATGACATTGATTTTGGTTCGTACACTTCTTATCCCCTTCTTTTGTCTTATGATTTAGAGTTGTGAGTAATTTCTAATATCGTTAAAGGTAATCATAGTATTTATCCGGGGGCGCTCGTTGTTTTGGCCCATGATGGTCTCGATGAGGTAAGTAGATCGATGAGTGAGAGTAGGCGACAGCAAGCAGCATGAAAGAAGAGACTTAATTTCACGAGATAGAGGTGGTCTTATCCTGCACTGATTGAGGAAAAAAGAAGTATGTTTTATAACAAAAATGAAGACTGTTTGAGTACTCATACGCATCCTGCTGTCCGCCTGACAAAGTTTGTGTCTACCATAAAGAGGGTTATTAGTATTAAAAGTTTCATATGTTTGGCTTTTGTACAAAAGATCTCATAACCAACTGATGTATTTTATATGTTTGAAAATTGAAAAATTGATTGGACTTCTGATAAATATGAGTGGATGTATTTGTTCAATTTTGAAACATATGTGATATATCAGTTAATTTTGATAAGTATGTGGTGCTTTTGTAAAAAAAAAAAAAACGTACGAGACTTCTAATACTAATAACCCACAAGAAAATATAAAGAAACAAACAACCCAATAAAAAAAAATTATTAACTTAGTCAAATGTCCACACACACTTATTCAAAGACAAATTCTTAACCACAAGCTAATCATCTCAATCATTAACCTTAATTTCCATCATTAGTGAGAAGAATCTTATTGATCATATCTTCCAAGTTCAAGTAAGCTTGTCCAATCTCAACTTGAGTTGCATCCTTAGCCAAATTTTTCCACTCCAAAGCTCTTTCTTTCATCTCTTTCCCTTTCTCCCCATCAATCAACTCTCTAACAAGCTTATCAATCTCATCCCTCTTAACATCACTATCAATCTCAAGTCCAACCCCCCACTTGTTACAAATGACCCAACAATTCGTCTGCTGCTCGGCGAAAAAACGGCCAACAAATCATCGGCACGCCACTTGTCATGCTCTCTAGCGTCGAGTTCCATCCACAGTGTGTCAAGAACCCTCCAATCGAAGGGTGTTTCAGGACTTTCCCCTGTGGGCACCAGCTCACCAACATCCCCCTTTCCTTTATGTCGTCTGTGAACTCTTGAGGAAGGATGGCGATTCGCCCCTAACAAGGTCAGACCTGATGACCCACAAAAACGTTTTGCCACTGTGTGCTAGCCCCCAAGCGAACTCGACCAGTTGATGAGATGTCATGACTGTAACGCTTCCAAAATTGACGTAGACGACCGAGTTGGGTTCTTTCTGGTCGAGCCATTCGAGGCAACCGAGTTCTTCTTTCCACAGATTCGATTCAAGGGAGTCCAAACCACTTTCGTGAACTTCCATAAGGTGAAGAGGACCGATTGAGTATATCGGAGGGAAGGTTGGCGAGAGAGATTCGATGAACTCTCCTTCGAGTTTATCGAACGTGTTGATTATGAGTGCCGAGGCATTTCGAGCATTTTCCACTTCTCCCATGGCGAAATTGAACAAGAATTCATTTGGATCTGTTGTGCGAACAAAGCTTGGCATGTACTTCAATGGAATGCCTTCCATGCCTGGGATCCAATCAATTGGAGTGTCCAAATACCCATTTGTTAAGTAGCTTGCATCTGAAAATTTAGAAATCAATGGTTAATTAGAATCACATACCATTCAATTAATACGTATTTATTCAAAAAAAAATTTACTAGGTATTTAAAAATCAAAAGATTACTTCAAGAAGAAAAAAATTAACCAAAAAAAAATTCTTCTAGAATTCAATTCCGACCGAGGCCCCAATTTCCACTAGAAAATTGATCAATTCATGTTCCCCAAATCCTTAGTGAAAACAAGGCATTCAATTCATTGGAATCAAATTCCGACGAAATTGATAGTTTCGTCAGAAATTGAATTTCATGACGGAAAAATGATGAATGAAATCTTCAAAATTAATCAAACATGTCTGTTTTTTTTGTCGCGCTTCATTATTTTTGTCCAGAAGTTAAATTTTTGTTGTTGTATGAACTACGAATTATGGACCATAACTTTGTTCAACACTTATTATAGTGTAGGATCACGAACATAATTCTTATGAAATATTTGATTAATGTACATGATCGACAAGTTTATCAAACGAGTTTTAATGATTCAGACGGAACAAAGAGTGAGTCAACCTAGCCCCATCACCCTAGAATAATTTTTTTTTTTGTAAAATTCTCGATATAAAAACTTATGTCCTTTGTTTAACCTGTAAACTTGAAAACCCGCTCATAATCTCTAACCATTAGATCACTACTAAACCACACTTCAATTAATTAGTACCTTTGAGGGGCACAATGCCCTTTTCAAGAAGTTGCCGGTAATTGAGATAAGCCATGAACCCACAAGCACTAGCCGTCCAAAACATCACATTAGGGATCCCAAGCTCCTCAGTCGCCTTTAGTGTAAACCCCATGATGCAATCAGAAACCACGCAACTCACCCGCGGCACATCACCACCCAATGCGTCGTCGTTTAGCTTAGAAACGAGCCGTTTAAACGGACCCAAACAAGTCCTCTTTGTGGACTCACACAGAGAAGACACATCTTGGGTCACATCCTCGTCAGACAGTGGGAGCCCATCAGGGATGGTCTCGAATCGGAAACGATCGAGAGGCTCTCGAAGGCTGACGAGCCTCGAGATTTGAGGAGGCGACGGTGGTTGTACTCGGTGTTGACGAAGGTGACGTGGAATCCTCTTTGGTGAAGGAGTTTGGCTAGCTTTAGCATTGGGTTGATGTGGCCTTGTGCTGGGAATGGTACACATACTACATGTGGAATTTGGCTAATTTGAGAGCTACCCATTTGTTAATTTGGGGGAATATGAAATGGGTTTGAATTTGATTTTTGGTTTGATTATTATTTTTAGGGTTGAAAGGTTTGGTTTTTATAGGTGGAAGAATGTGGATGCTTATGGTTGGACTTTTGGTACTTGTATTAGTCAGATAATGCCGAAAGTGACACTTGTGGTCTTGGATACATTATTTTACATATCGAATTTAGACACGAAAAACATAATGTAATTGTTAATTAGGAGGATACGTTTTTGTATCTTGAGAAAACCATGATGAAAAATACATGCATCATGTCCAACTTGGAGTGTTGGTAATGGGTGCTTTGGACCTTACTATTAAGGGTGGAAATTGACAAATTGTAGTTCGAATTATGTCGGTCATGATCCCTGTTAACTTGAAAATTCCGTTGTAGCGGTTTCATGGTAGGAGTTATATTCCGTTGTAGGAGTTATTCATAACCCATACAATAGGCCTGTTTTCATAATCCCTTGTAGTAATTAGTAAGTAATCCCTTCGATGGAACCTGTTTCTTGTAGTGTAGTGTAGAAATGAATATCGACTAGTGTAGTGATGAATAGTTAAGAGGTTCTAAGTTTGAATTTGAAGTTCTCGTTGCGCTTGAGAATTTGGTTGACCAAAATTTTGAGTTGACTCCTTGCTCCCCCGAAGAGTAAAGTTTAATTTGGTTAATTCATGGGTATTGGGCTTGGTTGAGAGCATATTTATATTGTGGTTGATCTAGGCAAAACTACTAGTTTGAGTTGAAGGGCTGATAGCGGGCAACTGTTGAGAGGTAAAAGCATGCAACATCCTTAAAAAAAAACGGCCATCCATCTTTCCCTATCTCTTCTTATCTCTTCAACCGGCCATCCATCTGAAACAGCAGCCAAAGATCTCGTAATAGCTACAAATGGCCGTTTGAACCAGACGATTTAGCAGCGGTTTCAAATAACCACTACAACGGCCATAGTAGGGGTATATATAATCCCTACCAGTTGTCAGTCCATAACCCCTACAACAGACACAGTTTCTTGTAGTGCTAGTTGACAACCTTGACCAACTCGAATAGGAGCCTCATCTAACACCTCCTCGACACTTGAAGGATAAATTAAGCTATTCTGTATATGATGTTACGCCATCTAAATGTCTAATGGAAAAAACATGGCAGTCAAAATGATCCATTTGTTAGTAAACACTATAAGATTCAACAACTCGAGTAATTGGGATGCAACGATTCATAACACGAATAACCTGATCTATGAAAGGGAAGATTAAATAATTAATTGGAGAATCGTGGATCAGGTGATGATTTTATGTCGGACGTGGGTAATAATGCAATCTTATTTTATAAAAAAAAATTCTGAAAATTAAATTATTATTATTTTTACTTATTTTTTCTGAAAATTAATTTGCGTGTTTGTTTGTTGATTTAAACATCTTTGTTTGTTATTTCGACCGACAAGCACTAGAGGGTAAGACTAACATTGATTTCAACTTTTTCCTTTTGGCCTTTACTATGGCACTTGGCAAGGTAAAAATGAAAGAATTTATGTCCATCGGTCTTAATCTGTATAGAAATTAATTAAATGTTGGACTTGTTAATAAAACTTAATTCGGGTGGGTAAAATTTTACAATGTCTTGTTAGAAATGTTAATTGGGATTGGATCCTTACGCGTATATAGCATGAAGTTTGATCAATGATAGACCTGATCCAATATGGATTATAACTAATAAGTTGGCGACCTAATAGGTTAGACAGAGATTAGAGTTTTTATCATAATCTATAAATATATTGCTAGAGATAATTGTTAATTCTAAAATATCAACTATTATGAGAAAAATCCTAGCCGTCAAGTCTAAGAACTGTCGTTCTTCGATTAAGTGTTCTAGTAAGCATTGATGGGGAAGATCCGGTCCCAGCTTGCGTGGGCTAAGCTAAGCAGATGAGCTACATTTGGAGCTTACTGGATCAATCAAAAGACTTCGACAAATATTAGTCGTCGAACTAATGATCACACCACGAGAGATAAATCGTAATAACATTTGCTATTTATTTATATGTATATCGAGTTGTTTTTGGGTTTATGGTTTTGCATCTAATAATATTTTTTTTTAAAGGTAAATATAACAAAGGAGTAATGATATTTTCATGACATTAAATGATGGGCGAAAAGAGGTATACATCATCATGGACCATGGTCGAGGAGTACTACACTCCAATCTAATCCTTGTTAGATTAGGATTTATTTGAATAATACAAATATTGAGGATAAGGGCTCCGGATCCGGACCCAACCTTTAAAGGTTGGACCGGTCCAACCCAGGACCGGAGGGGTAGTATTGGCATTTTACAAAAAGTCATTAAACCTAATCTTCAGCCGCTATCCTCTCAGCCTACCTTTTCACGCCGGCGTCCTCCTCTGCCTCTCCTACCTCCTCGGCTCCCGCCACCGCCAAAACATCACCCTCCCCCAGCCATCTCCTGCACCACCGCCACCATCGGACTTCACCGCCCAAAAATCCCACCTCTACCGCCGATGGCTTTCAGGTTGCTAGGCTCCACCGGATTCAATAGCTGGTCAAGAACAAACAACAAATTCCTCCATCAACGAGCTTAATTAGCTGGCTCCTCAATCGAATTGGAACCTCATTCTCCCTCAGATCACCGTCACGGAGTTGAAGTCGTCGGAAGTTGAGCCTCGACCTTGACGAGTTTATGGAGTTCTAAATATCCGGGGAGAGGTCACTGGAGGTGGCGATTAAGGTGGATGACAGGTAATGACGCTTAGAGCATAGTCACCGTGGCTAGCGGCGACCAAGGAGATTTGTTTCAGTTGACGGTGGAAAGTGAAATGGCGGCAACGTCATCGGCATCGGAGAAGGGGGGATGGGTTTGGGCAGTGATGGTTAGGGAGCAACGTCGGGTGATTGAAGAGTAATCAGGAAATAGTTTGGTGACTAATTGTATGTTTGCTTGGCGTTGAGAATTCTTGACCACAAACAGATGCTCTGTTAGCTCAAGCAACACCAGTGAAATCATTGAACTCCTCCGAAGCGAAGCTTCTTTTGGCAACTTGGGAGGCATCTCTCTAAAGCAAACAACCAACATCATAAGAATTATATGTCATGAGTTGTTTCTATGGTCTACGACGATCAGTTTGTTTCCACTCTCTAACTATGTGTCTTATTTGATTCGAAGATGAAAACAGGTTTGAGATTCAAAGACTGTACCTAATTTATAACATAACTAGTTAGCACGATTAGATAACTAGTTAACTCGATTGGTTAAAGTAATTCGATAGTAACTAGTTAACCAGATTTTGATAACTAGTTAACTAATGTTGGTAACAAGTTATCACCTAAAACTGTTAACTAGTTAACTAGGTAAAATACATGTTAACTTGTTATCAGTTAAAATACATTGTTAACTAGTTAATAGCAAAATAAAGGTGTTTACTAGTTAACTAATTTTAAAAAAGATGTTATCTAGTTAACTAAAAAACATTGTTAACTAGTTATTAGTTTAAAAAATCATGTTAACTAGTTATCAATAAAAAATATTATTAACTAGTTATCAGGTTAAAATCTGGTAACAAGTTATCAAACAAAAAACGATGTTAACTAGTTATCAGTTAAAAATCATGTTAACTAGTTATCAGTTAAAAACCATGTTAACTAGTTATCAGTTAAAAAAACATTGTTAACTAGTTAACAGAAAAAGTGGTAACTAGTTTTTATTGAAAGCAAAAAAAAAAAAATCCTCGCCGGTGTCTCGCCGGAAAAGTCGCCGGCGACGGCGGCCGGTCGCCGAAAAGTCACCGGCGCCGGCGGCCGGTAGCCGGAGATGAGCTGCTGGTCGCTGGAAAAATATATTATTTAATTTATTTAATTTAAATAAATCTAAATTATTGGTAAAGTCAAAATGACTAACTTAAGAGAAGGTTGTTACCGAAGGGTGGATTCCACATCCGAGGATAAGTATCCACATAAATAAAATATTTCTTCTCACGTTCCATAATTTAAATTATTTTAGTCAATTAGACAAAGAAGAAAATAATTGTATGATTATTAAAATATTGAGACAACGAAATCTTGATAAACTATTTTTGCACATTTTCTATGTTAATAGTAAAATTTAATTTTATTAATAAAATTATCTTACATAATTAAAGAAATGATCAATAAATTAATTTTTTGGGATAATCCAAATTGTGTTAGAAAAATTTGTAATTTTCATTTATAAAGTAAAATCGTAAAATAAAAAAATAAATCATTTATTCTAAATGATTCAAAAAAAAATTGAGCTTTTATCTAATTCTCTGATCCATCATTTTTTTTATGAAATTATAATTTTCAAACACACAAAAAATATATTTTTAAGATTAAAATTTGAAGCTTGACTACTATGGTGATAAGCTCAACAGTTTGTTTGAGGCAAGATGAATACTACACTCGAATATGATTAGTTTTGTTTCCACGTGGTATAGTCAAATTTACGCAATTAAGATAAAAAATAATAATTTTGTTTCTTATAAATTTGGTATTTAGAATGTTTTAAGTGTAATTACTAATTACTAATTATACATATGTCAAACATCTACGTTGGGTTGGGCCATTAACCTCTGAAACTTAAACAAGCCCAAACTTTCGATCCTCGTAAGCTTAAAAGCCCATATTAATCTTCTCTCACCGCCACCTACCAATGAAAATCATTTCACTAGATTCCAAAACAGCCTACCGCCAACAGTTTCCTATCCGAGATTTCAAATCTCAAAACAAAATCCAAAAATTAAATGTCTTTTCGCAGAGACGTTATAGAAAAAATCTATAAATTCATCCAACTCAAACTCACGACATAACAACAAGAGAGGGAAGGAAAGGAAAAGAGAGAGAAAGCAAAAAAAAGATGGACAGACGAATGTCGCCGCCAGCCGTCTGAGCCGCCTACAGACTCAGCGCCCTCCCTGACGAACTCCTCCACCGCATCCTCATCACCTCCGATCTCGACCTCAAATCCACTGCCCATACCTCCGCCCTCTCCCTCCCTCACCAAGCTCGACTTCAACATCCCGCAGTCCGACGGCGACGAATGGAACAGTTTCGTTCAATTTGTCGAAAAGTCATGTCGTTTCACAACCGTGAGTATGCCACTGACCTCGAAGTCGTGTCGCTAGTGGGAAGGGACGGGACTTTAAGGTCGTCGGGCGTACTCACGATTGTGAAATGACATGACGTTTTCAATGAATTGGACGAAAAGGAGGTGAAGGAACCGATGAAAGACCTACGAACCTTTTAGTTTAATTGCATCATCAAATTAATCGTGTATATTTATAAGATTACTAAATAAATCAAAACTCCACATTGAACCTTTATATTCTTATTAGTCATGGATTCATGTTCCACATTTCATAGATGATCAAATCTCTTTTCCAAACCCCAATAATTAGATCTAATTCCTTCATTTAGAAGCAAGAAAAACCCTAATTACATTTTCCAAGTTCAAGTAAGCATCTCCAATCTCATTTTCAGTTGCATCCTTAGCCAATTTTTTCCACTCCAAAGCTCTTTCTTTCATCTCTTTCCCTTTCTCCCCATCCATCAACTCCCTAACAAGCTTATCAATCTCATCCCTCTTAACATCACTATCAATATCAAGCCCAACCCCCCACTTGTAACAAACAAACCAACAATTAGTCTGTTGATCTGCGAAAAACGGCCAACAAATCATCGGCACGCCACTTGTCAAGCTCTCGAGCGTCGAATTCCACCCACAGTGAGTCAGAAACCCCCCAATCGAAGGGTGTCTAATGACTTCATCCTGCGGGCACCAACTCACCAACATCCCCCTTTCTTTAATCACATCCAAAAACTCCCCATGTAGGATCGCAGACTTCCCCTAACAAGGTCAGACCTGATGACCCACAAAAACGTTTTCCCACTGCTCGCCAGCCCCCAAGCGAACTCGACCAACTGATGAGGTGTCATGACCGTTATACTCCCGAAATTGACGTAGACGACCGAATCAGGTTCTTTCTGGTCCAGCCATTCGATGCAACCGGGTTCTTCTTTCCACAGGTTCAATCCGATAGAGTCGTTTAAGTCACTCTCTTGGAGATTCACGAGGTTAAGCGGACCGATTGTGTACATCGGTAGAGGATCGAAGATGAGCGAAAGAGATCGAATGATTTCGTCCTCGAGTTTATCAAATGTGTTGATTATGAATGCTGAGGCATGTTGTGCATTTTCTCCTTCTTTGATGATGAAATTGAACATTATGTCGTTTGGATCTGTTATACGTAGGAAACTTGGCAAATACTTCAATGTGATTCCTTCCATGCCTGGAATCCAATCAATAGGAGTGTCCAAAGATCCATTTGTTAAGTAGCTTGCATCTGTGGATCATGAAAAAAACGGTTAGGTTAGTTAGAATCTTCATTTTTCGTTAGATGTTTTGATTGTATGTGCCACATCATATTATTTGTCTGCCTCATCGCTGATTAGGACCAATTAGTGACAAGGTGGACAAATAATATGACATGCCACATACAATCGACACATCTGACGAAAAATGGACGAAAGAACATATTTATTAAACACTTCAAAGTAGAGGGAGTTAAGTCGGTTAGAAAATAATATAAAGGTATGTTGTTAACTTTACATAGTAGAGGGGGGAAATATGGATTAACCCTTAGTGTTAGAATCTTCTTTCAATCATTCAAGTTATTGGGAAGTAACAGTTCATGACATAGTACCAGAATCTTCGATAACCGATAGGTCTTGGTTTCGAATCCTAGTAGCCCACAATTTGTTGCACAAGACTTACCAAAACTGTACAAACCTCATACTCTTCCAAGAGTTTCTGTTTGAGAGGGTGTGTTAATGAACAATATAAAAATCACTATTGAATCATCTTCCAACAACTCAAAATATTGGGATGGATGTGAACCATTATATCTCAATAACTCAAACTATTGAGAGAAGGTCCAGAGTAATTTTTTATATTAGTCACTAACACGCCCCTCAAATAGAAGCTGTTAGAAAAGCTGTTTCACACAGTTTCGGTAAGTTTTGTGCATGACTTGAGACTTGAGAGCTACCGAGATTAAAAAAGAGATCTCTCAATTATTAAAAGCTCTTATCATGTCATGAATTGTTCCATCTCAATGACTCTGAGTTACTAGTAAATTCAACTTGTTTTTTTTGTATAATAGAGTACCTTTGAAGGGCACAATGCCCATTTGGAGAAGCTTGGAGTAATTAAGATAACCCATGAATGAACAAGCACTAGCCGTCCAAAACATCACATTAGGAATCCCAATCTCCTTCGAAACTTTAAACGTGAACCCCATCAAGCAATCAGAAACCATGCAAGTTACAACCGGTGGAACAAGATCATCATTAGCATCACCACCCAATGCGGCGTAGTTTAGCTTCGAAACAAGCTGTTTAAACGGACCCAAGCAAGTCCTCCTCATGGACTCACACAGAGAAGGCACGTCTTGGGTCACATCATCCTCGTCACACAGTGGAAGCCCATCAGGGATGGTCTCGAATCGAAAGCGACGACTCGAGAGGCTTTCAAAGACCGACGAGCCTCGAGATTTGAGGAGACGACGGTGGTTGTACTCGGTGTTGACGAAGGTGACGTGGAATCCTCTTTGGTGAAGGAGTTTGGCTAGCTTTAGCATTGGGTTGATGTGGCCTTGTGCTGGGAATGGTACACATACTACATGTGGAGCTTGGCTAATTTGAGAAAAGTTACTCATATTATGGATCTTAATTAGCCAAAGTAATTGCAATTAGTTTTGGTAATCAAGATTAGAGATGATGTTTTTGGGGTTGATGTATTTGATGAAGGAAAGGCCATTGTTTTATAGACCAATGTTAAATATAGGGAAAATAACACTTTGCCCTCTTTACTTTCTCAACTTAACAGATAGCCCCATATACTATAAATTGTTCTTTTTACTCCTTTTATTTCGACCACTTTACCGTTTGGGTCCTTTCATTTCAACTTTCGTCTTCATGACGTTAATTGATGCGCATTCAGTACACCATGTTAGCTTTAATAGTCATGTATTAGCTTGCTAAGCATTTTTTTAATTGATAATATAAATATATATAATTAAATTAGATGAAATCAACGAATATAACATGTGGTTTTAAAACCCTTCGTATTTCATCACACTCTTCGCGATACCTCCCTAATTTACCTTTCTGGCCAACCCTTCATCTCCCACCTCCTATATATATCTCTGTCGGTGTGTCCAAATTTATTGTTAAGAAGACGATAGTCTGAACGGAAGGACCCAAACGACAAAATGGACGAAGTAGGAGGGGTAAAATGAGCAATTTATATAGTATAGTTATTTTGTTGAATGGACATATCCAGTCAGCTATTTTGTACATATGGATGTTGAGAGAATACGAAATCTGCAGATGTGATGTGTTCAGAAAGAAGAAGACGGGAGAGAGGGGCAAATGTGGGTTTTATTTTTTAAGTCTTAGATTTTTTTAGTTTAATTTTTTCTTCGAAGGTCATATGGACAAAAACTCTGATGTGGCATATGTTGGGATAACAACTCAAGTACCACATCGAGAAACTTTTCAGTTTGTCTTGCATAAAGGATTCTACTAACAACACTAGTATGAGACATTTTCGGAAGAAACCAAAAAACAAGTCTGTTCAAGTTTTGCACAAAAGCGGACAATATCATACTAGTGTGAGTTTGTTTAGTGGCAGGGCGATCCTAACAACATGTACATTCAACATAACAGATAGGAAATGAACGAAAAAATTAACGAAAGGAAACACATTATTTATTAAATATGGAGAGTGGAGACAATCACTAGAACCTTCAATTGGAGACATCGCACATCACCATCATTTCCTTATGCCTTTCAATACCCTTCATATGAAAAATGCCAAATGTAACTTTCCTCAATCAATCTATTAAGTTGGACGGCTGAGATTTACTCTTTCAATCGGACGATGACTACTATGTAACACTATTTGGAGATATTTAAAAGTCAAATGTTGAAGGGATCGATGTCAACAATAAAAGGATTTTGTTGGGCAACCATCACATCGGTAAGTTAGGAGAAATTCTGCTTGCATAAAAGAGTCCACCAACTACATTAGTATGTGACCTTATGGGAAAAGACGCAAAAAACAAATTTATGTAGGCTTGGCCCAAAGTGGATAATATCATACTAGTGTTGGTCTGTTGGTGGCGGGGTGATCCTAATAAGTGGTATCAGAGCCTTGGTTGGAAGACAGAGAGATGGGCTGCGGAAGCATAGAATGTGGAGAGACTCTCAAGGTGCTTGCGAGGGGTCTGTGGTGGTTCCTTGTGTCGAAAAGTCTTCTTGAGGGGTGAAAGTCGGACAAGCGTGTCCCGCTGGTGTAACGGTCTAAGATGTCCACAGAAAAATATATCGTTGGAGCAAAGGACATCGGGTTGGGTGGTCCTTGGTTTGAGGGAGGGATTGTTACCCAAGTACCACATTGATAAATTAGAAAAAAAAATTCTTGCATAAAAGAGTTCACCAACTACACTAGTATTGAGCCTTTTGGGAAGAGACAAAAAAAAATTGTGCAGGTTTGGCCAAAGCAGACAATATCATATTGTAAATTTTCAATTTCTACAATTATAATTGAGGAACATATTTTTATTTATAGATAAACACAATACACTCAACCATACAACAAGTTATATAAGTGTTTGTTCAAACTCATGACGAAGCACCTACTCGTACTGTGACGAATTCGGCAGCCTCGGCACAGGAACCGCAACAAGTGGCGACTTCAACTTCAACACGATCCCGAACTTCTCCGTTAGGTCGACGTTCTTCTTCCCCGAGCCAACTTCCAATCGAACGAGTGCAAGAACGTAGCGAGCGAGAACAAGAACATCCTCTCGGCCATCGCTATCCCAGCCATATCCTCCTTCCGGACCCAAAGGGGAAGTAGGTCAAGTCGTTCCCGCTGTAGTCCCAGCTCGAGTCCACAAACCTCTCTGGTCTGAACTCCAGAGGGTCCTTCCACACGGAAGGATCCCTGTGGATGGACCAGACGTTCACGAATACTCGTGAGCCCTTGGGGACAGTGTAGCCCCCGACGACACAGTCCTGGTTAGGGTTGCTGTGAGGGACGAGCAGAGGGAGGGCCGGGTGGAGCCGGAGTGACTCCTTCATGATGCAGTTCAGGTAAGGGAGGTTGTGGATGTGTGACTCTTCTACCACGTTTTCTTTGCCCACCACCTCGTCTAGCTCTTGTTGCGCCCTTTTGAGGACTTGTGGGTTGTCGAGGACTTCCGCCATTGCGAACTCGATTGAGTTCGCTGATGTGTCGGTCCCGCCCACTATCATGTCCTGTCCCTCCACAAAAGATCAATGTGAGTACCTTGTATGAATGGTAAGTTAGTGGACATCCCACTTTAAGAAGTTCGAGAATTTCTTGACCCAACAACTGATCAAAATCATCGGTTTTTAACCGCCCAACCGACTCATTCTTTATCAAATTACTATGCTAACAATCGATACGATTTCACAAACACCGCAACGTTTGAACGTACCATGAGGAGAGCTTTGAGATGGGTCATGGTGAGAGGAGTCTTGGCATCTCCACCTTCATCCTTCACTAGCTTCATAAGAAACTCCAAGAAATCAGCTCCTCCTTTCTTCTCCCCTACTTCCTCCATCTTCGTCCTCCTCGAAATCACCTCCTCGAAAATTGTGTCGAAGCTCATCCCCGCGGTGTGTACCTTCTTGCTCAACCCCTACAAAATAAAGTGTACAAATTAGGACTGTCAATACGATTACAGTTAAAGGTTAAAACTTTTGATTTTTTTTACGAAAATAGATTTTAACCGATTTTTTCATATTTTGTTGACAAATAATAACTATTTTTACTGAAAACAATGTAAACGACCAACTTTGGGCGGTCAGTTGATCTGGCCGACACCAATTCGATTAGTTAATGGTTAAGAGGTTTGTAATTTTTTTTAACCAATTGACCGACCAACAACCAACTTTGGTCAGCCAATCAGTTAAGCCGACACCAAATCAATTAGTTATTGTTAAGAGCTTTGCAAAATTTTGCAAAGTTTTTAACCGATTGACCGATCAACAACCAACTTTGGTCACCCAATCAATCAAACCGACACCAAATCGATTAGTTAATGGTTAAGTGGTTTGCAAATTTTTTAACCAATTGATCGAGCAACAACCAATTTTGGTCAGTCAATCGGTCAAGCCGACACCAAATCATTTAGTTACTGTTAAGAGGCTTGCAATTTTTTTAACCAATTGACCGATCAACAACCAACTTTGGTCAGCCAATCGATCAAACCGATTAGTTAATGGTTAAGAGGTTTACAAATGTTTTAACCGATGGACCAACCAACATCTATGGGCCTTTATATTAACCTAACCGACCAACTCCCACCCCTAGTCAAAACAATTCGAATATTGTGGTAAAAAGGTTAACCAGTGTGGTTTAGTTAAACTCAGTTCGGTTGAATCAGTTAATTTAGTTTGGTTAGTTAAACAACATTTCATATACAATTTTGATTCGTACCTGCAAATCGAACCGGGACAGCGCCGGGAAAAAATCCGACAGATTCGGCGACCCCAAAAGCTCAGTGATCTCAGAAACCAGTCGCCGGAACTCAGCTCCGAGCTTCTCCCTCTCCTCCCCTTCTCCGACCGTCCCACCCCACATCATACTCGTCACAACATTCATCACCGTCAAAAACATCTGCTCACCAAAATCCACCTCCGACCCGGCCCGACCCGCCATAAACCCGACAGTCCGCCGGAGCTCACGGCGGCGGAGCCCATAGACCGAATCCAGAGTCGTATTGCTCAACATCTTCAACACGCAGACTTTCCTCAGCATCCGCCACTCTGCTCCATAGGGGGTCCACACGATGTCGGATCCGCCGTACGCGACGGCGCGTGCGACGTCGGGGACGTCGCGGTTGGCGAATGCGACGTCCTGGTCTTTCAAGATCTCGCGGGCTAAGGCAGGGGAGGAGATGACTATTCCGAGCTTCTGTCCTAGCTTGAGGCGGAGGATCGGGCCGTGTTTTCGGCCAAGGATCCGAAGTAGGAGTGGAGGTCCGGGTCTAGGGAGGCGAGGTTTCCGATGAGCGGTAGGGCGAGTGGGCCCGGCGGGAGTGGTGGGTTTCTGCGTCGGGTGAAGAGGAAGAGGAATGAGACTACGGCGAGGAGGACGGCGGCGGAGATGAGGATCGCCGGCGACATGGTTGGAAAGTGAATTGATGAAATTGAGATTTGGGGATTTAGGGATTTATCAAATTTGTGGAGATCGGTAAATGACAAAATGGGGAAAAAGAATTTGAGGATGGAATCAATAGTGCGGCAGTCTGTGATTTTAACTTGGGAATCTTTCACCGGCCACATCCTCCGGCGTCCACGTATGAAAATGGTTATAAACTCGGTTCGACCGTGAATCGAACCACATGCATTACCCTTCAAACAACTCGATTAAGAAAATGGTTATAAACCGATTCGGCAGTTCGTGAATCGAACTGCATGCACACCCTTTGAACAACTCAATCAAGTTGAACTTCGATTATGTTTCAAGAGAGTCGTGTGCGAAGAGACTTTCGTTCACTGGCTCAAACTAATTCGTGTTATATGAGTTGGTTGCGAAAATTCATTCAGAAGCCTTTTCTAACAACACGAGTTATTGGGATGTAACTGTTCATGACATGGTATCAGAGTCTTTGACCAACGAAATGTCAAGGTTTTTAACCCCGATAACCATTAATATGTGTACAAAGGCTTAATAAAGTATATGCTGCCCCCAATCCATTGCACAAGTCTTATCGAAGGTGTGCAAACTTCAGACCCTTTCACGAGCCATTCGTTTGACGGGTGTTAGTAAACAATATAATATCCATTCAAAATCCTACCCTAACAACTCGAGTTATTGAGATGCAACGGTTAATGACCGTTATACATAATCAAACCCTACTCAATCCATGTGTTCATTCAAATTTGGACTTTTGGTAGCTTCAAATGTTAAAAACTCATCCAACTCAGTCCAACCTCAAGTGATTCATGATCTGGTTGATTGTACTGACTCGTAACCTAACCAGATTAAACCCAACTCATAAACCGGTCCAACCAACCAGCTACCCTCCAGTTTCACTTGTCATACGTTATCTCTTAACTGCTGACAGACAACCTTGAGGCTCTTACATCACAGACGTGGAAGCTTATGGAAGAAACAATAAAATATAAAAAATAATAATTTATCATATCGTCAACTGTATGAGCTGGACACAGAAAAGATTCCTTCTTGTTCAACTGGGAAAATTCCAAGCAACCTATTTTCTGGATTTCTTGTTTGCTATATCAGATTAGAACAGAATACAAAGATGGAGAAAAAGCTTATGAATTGTTACCTTGAGAAGGGTTGAATGACTGATTGACTGATTACATCAAGCAACCAACATAATGAGCTCGAGGGTATTTCTTCTGCAGATGAGGCCATTGAACAAAGAACTGATCAGCTATGTGCAGTTTGTAGAGAAGCAAGCCGCTCAGGGACAGCTTCTTCACTCTCGCTATGCTCTCCACGTAGAATATCGATGACCATCTGATTCCCATCACCTGAAAAGCGCGATAATCGTTTACGTTAAAGGTATGCGGTGAATGACTGGTGAGAGCTGATGAACATCAGTAGAAAGATTTGACCTTGAACAAGAACGCGATCATGCACAGAGGAATGCATGTCCCGGGGCCGTTGCAGAGGACCTGCGATTTTGGAATAATGATTTGGGTAAGATAGTATGAAGGAACTTGTTGCAAGGATGAGAAGAAAGGAGATGGTTTTTGTTACCACTTCTGGCCTGGTTCGGAGCATTAGCCATAATGCGTGAGCAATGGCTATAAGGGTTGTACCGATCGAGGTTATGTATGATTGACCAACTTCCCTGCTTCTGTATATCTGCATAAACTGTGAAGGTACCTTCTTGTCCTGATTCTGCGAGGGAAATGGATCTTTAGTAGCAGAACAGATGCAAGATACATAAACTAACATGGTAGATGAACTATGGTGTATCTGCAACGTGTTGCTAATTTCATGAAAACCAGTTATGAAAGCTTCCAAATCGAAAGAAAGAAACAAGGGACAGTGATCTATGATGGATCAGAAGCAACATTATCATTCTGCATTGTTCATAACAGTTTGAGCAGCTGCATAAATGATCAAATTGGAAACAGCAAGTGATTCTTTCAACAATCATTATAGATTATCTCAAGAACATAATGACTGAATCTTCAAACAGCTAGAACACTGCCATACAGAAGATATATCAGCAATCTGAAAGTTGAGAACCAACATACCCCATCAGCTAACGAGTCCTCCAAAACTCGAGCTTTCTGCAGGCTCATATTATCGGTGGCTGCAGCTATGTAGAACCTGGGAGTGAACCTATCTTTTCGCATCCCAGAAACTAAATCGATCATTTCTGCAGTGTGCCCTCCTACATTAACAAGAACACAACCAACCCTGCGTCAGAATCCAAAGAATCAAGCATCTGAAATCCACATTCTGATGAGAGATCCCTTACCTGAACCTAGAACAATCAAAGTGCTCCGTGGCTTTGAAGATTTAGAAGACAGTGGTTTACCAGTCCAATAAAGGACATAGACCACTCGAATTACAACTATCAGTAAGCAGATAGCGATTACAGTTCCAATCGAGTAGCAACAGTCATGTTCCTCCTCCATATCCAAATCGGCACAGCTAACAACAATGGATTTAAACCATAAGATTTATCTCTACGGACGACCAATTGTTATAACAAGCTCGATCGACAGGAAATTATACCTCAGGGGACCAAATATGGAGTAACGATTAGCAAAATAAAGTAAGCAGCAGAGAAACGGTCCAGAGAGAGCGGAGGTCTGCGGCCGTCCGGAGCCGGTGGCGGCGCAGAACCGCCGGTATTAAAGATCTAATCGGCGCAAGTATTATATCTTCTCGATCTCTTCAGCTCTCCTTATCCTCTCAAAACGTCTAATGGCACGCCGGAAGCGGAGGGGAACTTTAGCCGTCGTTTTCTATCGCCGTCGCCGCAGTTAATCTCCTCCTATCAAACCAATAGTCTCTCTGTTTTTGGTTGCTCGGATGAGAACCGAAACGACGCCGTCTGCTATTTATCCTTTACATCCCCAAACTTCCAATATATTTTGATTTGGTCCTCCAAATTTAAGACCAAGTAGCAACTTAATCTTTTGCACATCTCATATGCTAACTGATAACAAATACAGAGGAACAAACTCTGCAATCTGCATTACTAGGATTGAATGTTTCAGTGACAACCGAATCGTTGAAAGTAACGATGCAAATCACGAAGAACTCGACAGTTCATCGAGCACCAAAATCTACAAAATGCCGATGAACACATTAACTTCTCAGCATTTCTCGAGTCCACTCTCCAGAAACTAGAAAGTAATGCTGCAGAGAAGCCAATACAGCTTCGAAACAAACATCTAACCGATAAAAAAAAACCGAATTACAGTATCAGGATCCCAGCAATGTGGTCATGGGAAGTAAGGTTCAGTTTATTTTCACAGCAAAAAGAGATCAAGACATGTCTCAAACGTCTCGTATTCTGGCAATTAGCTCGGTCACTCTGTATAATATGGCTCGATATTCGACGAGCTCTACTTATCTGCGGATGCTGCTGCTTGACGTTTTACTCTCTGGACGCATTCGTAGTAGCTCTTGGTTAGAGGGCTGCATCTCAGGATGTCGTTGACGTGCTCCTTGTAGCAAGATCGACAAGCTTCGTAGTCGGCAACGCAGGGCATAGGTTTCTGGTACGGGAGCTTGAACTCCTTACCGTGCAAGTCCTTGGCTCTCTCGGTCACTTCCTGCACCATGTGTTCCTCTTGCTTCTGTAGCTTCTCAAGGACCTTCTCGCTCTCCTGAACAACCGATCGAATTGCGTCTAGCTCTGCACTGGCTGGTGCAGGCAAGAAGATTGGAGGCTGAATTGGCCATCCAGGAGCAGAAGGCACCTTCTGAGGCTTGGATTCGTCGTGGACTGACTTCTCGTTCGGCCTTGTTTGAGGCCTACGGGGCTCTTTTGGTACCACCTTAGGTTTCGGTTTCCTCGTTCTCTTCTTTGCTTTCTCTTCATTGCCAGTGAGACGATCGACTAGCTCCTTGGTGATGTTAAGTGTGAAGCTTTCCATAGTAAAGACTCCCCAGAAAACGTTACCTGCGAACATGATTGAATAAACTTTTGCCAGATCAAAAGACCTGAAACTCTACAGACAATCCTCAAGATTGTAGGTCGGTATTCAATATTCGTTATCGAAATCGAGCAAAGATAAAGAAAGAAATGATGGATCCATTGTCCCGAGCACAGCAATGTACGAATCAGCATGCAACTGTGAGAAATAGGGAGGCACACGCTACTAAGACACAAGTATAGCACATCTGGAGCTCTAGCACAAGCTGATTCCAAGCACAAGATCTTCTCAATGTAAGAACCGAGACGAAAATTTGAACAGAAGACCTAGCTCGAATCCAAAACATTGACACATGAACTACCAACGTCTGTAGCTCAAAGCACAAGCTGATTCCAACTACAAGATATTATCGATGCAAGAACTGAGACCACAATTTGAACAGAAGAACAAGCTCCAAACCTAAACATTAAAGCTTGAACAGTCTCCTAACGTGAAATACTACCATAATGCAGAAAAAATTCGGTCAAACGGAGCTAACTATACAGAGAAAAAAAAATAAACAGCTCAAGCTCTCCTCTCATTCAGGTTTCCGTGCAACCGATCCAAATCTGCAACGAATCAGCTTCAAATAGCAAATAATGCAAAAAGAAAGAGGTAACTACTGCTGCAATTCAACGAGTTCTTGAGTCGTGTTCTCATTTTGGTACAAGAAAACCTAATCTAGTTCTCATTTTGTATCAACGCAAGAACACCATCGATTCAGAAACGTAATAATCATAATCAGAATCAGAACAACCGGTCGAGGAGAATCACGTACCTAGAAGAAGAATCAGAAGGAAAATGTCCGGGAAAACTTGCCGCCGATACTTGATTCACGATCTCTGAGTTTCCTCTGTACGTCTGCGATTCCTTCTGTTTAGATTTTTGGAGAAGAAGCAAATCGCTTAGCTTCAGACTTTTTTTTTTTCGTTTTTTCTGTTAGGCCTAAGGCCCAACGGCCTTTGATCCATAAAATAGGCCCATTGGACTTTGATCCATAAACTGGGCCCAGTGAGTTTTCTTATACTTTTGAGATCCACAACAGAGAAAAAGGTCAACTCACTTCTGTTTGACCTTTGACCTTTCTAATTGGTTGACAATAAATTAATTTTCAGTAATAAAAATAATAATTATCAAGCATATAAAATATTTATTTTATATAATATTTTTAATTGATAAAGTTGAATTCATATAGGGCATCATTTTGTAGTGGAAGAAGAGAGAAACAAAGATAAGAAGACTATCCCATATTGGTAATGATTCAAATTTGAAAGAGATTGCAAAAAAATTTCTCCTCAAATTAAGCCTAAAAACAACATTTTACTACCCGTCTCACGCGTATAACAAACTCACATACTCGTACAGATCGAGTAGTAGATACCCGTTAGACCCATGATTTTTTAATTTATGATTCCTATTAGTGACTGATGACTTATAACTTTGACCAGTTCAAGGTTTAGAGAGTTAGAAAATTTGTGTTCACAACATTATGCACTTGGGTTTAATAAATAGCATTAAGTATGAAGTCCAAAATTACGAGTAATAGTTCAATCATCGATTCTCGATCAACCTATACCCTTTCCTGCTTATTCTGAAAATTTTCCAAGGTCCGCCTCACAGGATTTAAGTTGAGAGAGCTAAACTGAACAAGTACGGTCTCCCCCTATTGGGTCGTACTATTAAACTGAGCTTATCTACTAAGAAGTATGGTAAAACTGTTTATGAATGCCTCCGCAGTGGACTTGATTTTACCAAAGAAGATGAAAACGTGAAGTTGTTCTCTATGTCAGTCGAATTTTACCATTTTGTCCAATTATAAGATAAGAAACACTCAAACAAGTTGCATCTACTCCTCAAAATTTAGATTCAAATAAGATCATTGATACGTCAAACTACTTATAAGTTACAGATACCCAATATTCGTTCAAATACATATCGAACCCACAAATCATATCTTCCAACTCATCTTATCAAGAAGACTTCTCAACCAATACAATTCCCAACTTGAAAAAAGTTGATCAATTACTAATGGTTTGATTTTAAGAAAAATAAAACATAATCATCTTATCACTAAATATAAAAATAGTCTTTCTTGATCTCATCATGTCTACAAAGACATAATAAATCATGCCAGAGTTTTCCCACCTCATCCATGTCCCCCTATTCAATCTTTTTAAAAATAATAATATTTTATGAATTTTTCCCATCATTCATTTATTAATAATTTTCCACTTTCTATTTTGCTTTATGGCTCGTTTGGATCCCATAGTGTAGAAATGGAGATATTTGACTAAATCTCTATATTTGAAAATAGATAGTAACTTCAATCGCTCATTTGTCACAATATATCATTTATATGCCATTTTCGTAATAGTGATTTGTAAATGATGATTTTTAATGATTACATAACAAATACTAAATTACCCTTATTAAGAGGTGATGCTTATAATAAAGTACTGGACTTGGCAATTCGCATTAACCAAAAGTCAAGATAAAAATATTCATACTTCCTTCCTTTGCACTCTTTTTTACACTGGTGACTATGAATTAGAGATGATGGAAGTTGAACTGTTGAAGCAAGGGATTATGAAAATGATATGCCTTCCTTACCATTTATGAACTCCACATCACTTGGAAAGAATTAGCATGAGCTCTTTGAACCGCCATAGTAATCCCTTCAGCTTCAAAGAACCATTTATACACATTCCCAAAAGCGCCTGAACCCAACAAGTGCTCATCACTGAAATGGTCTGTAGATATCTCCAGCTCCTCCATTTCATATATACAAGTACATTAAACAAATAAAGCAAAGCACTTGGTATTACCTTGGTTGTTGTGCAGTGGTTAGGCGGCAGCAGATGCATAACAAGGTTCAACGGTAGCTTAATGGTGTAAGGTTTATTATTTCCCAGTGAGCCGTGTTGTTATTTTATATACTCATAATACGTAAATTTTAATGATTAATAGGGATAATATTGTCAATAATGAAAGAGATTTTAAAATATATGGGGTAGTAGGTGATATTTGTAAATAGCTCAATAGAGATATTTCGAAATCTCTTTGGGTTAAAATCTCTCGTCTTAATTGTTACACCAAACAAGTGATTTACTGAAATATCTATTATATTTAATACAAATCTCTCTAATAAATAGAGGATCCAAACAACCCATTAAGCCAAAATTGTAAAAAAAAATAAAAATTTAAAAAGAAGAAGATAGCACATAGCTATCAAAAGTGATGGATACCCTTCTTATTCTTCCCCATATTCATTGTATTTTTGGTTCACTCTTGATTATCAAATCGATCTAATAAAAATTTATTTTAAATAATTTAATCAGTTGGTTCAGTATTTAATAACGATGGAATACTTTGGCCACGTTTTCCTCCAAGGAATTCGCGGTGGACAAAAGAGGTTCAGTTCTCAGATGTTTTCCAAGTCATATAACATGGTAAACTGTTAGCTTGGATAGATAGTTAGAAACTTAGGAGGCAATTAATAGTAATCTTAATTTCTCACGAGAAAATTACCTATTACGCCCATTACGAAAAAAGTTACCTTAACCCCCTAACACAAGGGAAATCCTACCATTAGGACACCCCAAAGTGTCCTCATATGAGGACACCTTTTAGAGCCGTAGGATTTAATCTTACAGATCGGAAGGCTTATATTAATTGGACATAAGGGTAATTTCAATATTTTATTTATTGCAGATTTTTAATTATTGTTTATTAATTTTCGGATTTGCAGTTACACTGCAGATTTTTTATTCATTTTTCTGCTCCTTTTTTTGCTCCATTTAATTTATGATTAAATTAATTTTTTTATTACTTCTTCATCTTCTTCTCTATGCTTGCCGGTTTTTGTTGTGTATCTCCGGTGGTTTTTATTTTAGATTAGTTTCTAACACTTTTTGTGGAAATTGTTTCGAAAGTGTTCCTCTTTTATCATTTCGGAACAATTCCTATTTTATTGTTCCGGAACAGTGATCCATTTCAAAAGTGTTCCTCTTTTTATAATATTTTGTTTATTGTTCCGCTTTTCATATTTAGGAACAATCATAAGAACTTTGTTCATTGTTCCTTTTTATAATATTTTTGTTTATTGTTCCTTTTTTTTATTTTTTAGGAACATTTTCATACTTAGAATTCATTGTTCCGTTTTCATATTCCGGAACAAAAATCCGAAGAAGACGATGAAAATGAAAACTTTGTTCCAATTCAGTAAAAAAAGGAACCATAATTTAAGTTACGAGTTCTAAAATTTGGAGAAAGAACACACAATCTGGTTCTAAATCACAAATAAAGATAGCAACGAAACTCTTCACTTCACTTCACTTGGAGCACCAACAATCATCAAAGAAAAATGAAAAAGAAAAAACCAAATTGCTAGAATGGCTACACAAGTGCTATATATGTTTTTCATCATTAACAAAAAGAAAAAGAAAAGGAATAAAGAATAGAAAATGCAGCACCAGTATTATATCGTTTCTCACTAGATCTGACGTCCACCTTTTCTCCTCGGAAAAAAATAGTTAATTGGAATTTTGTAGCACAATTTTAAAAAATATGTACCGTCAGTAGTCAAACACGTAAAAATGTCCAGAAATAGCACAATCTGACCCGCAGCCAGCGCTGCGCCAGCCAGCCAGCGCGTAGCTGGCCAGCTAGCGCAGCGCTGGCCAGCAAGCGAAGTTCCTGCAAATGAAATGCAACACAATTGTAAATATGGGAAAAGAGCAAATTAGTCACTTTTCTATACCTTTTTGTAGATAGATTATTATTATTATTATTTTGATAGGCCTTGATAAAATGATAATATATATAAACTAGGATTAATGACAAAAAAATTATTAACCGCCACAATCTCTTGAATTACGGATCACGAGGTCACGTTTGTTGGAGACACAACAATGAAGGAGAGAAACGACAAACGTGACTTCGGGATCCGTAATTCAAAGTTAAAATAACCGTGACCCGAGGTCGTGTCCTGCTGGTCTGGCTATGCGCTGATTGATTCCATGTTAAAAAAAATTATTGCAATTTGTTCTCTCCTTCATTGTTGTGTCTCCAACAAACGTAACATCGGGATCCGTAATTCAAAAGATTGTGACGGCTAATATACAATTTTCTTAATTAATCCTAGTTTATATATATTATTATTTTATCAAGGCCGACTTATATTATCAAAATAATAATAATAATAATCTATCTACAAAAAGGTAAAGAAAAGTGACTAATTTGCTCTTTTCCCATATTTGCAATTGTTTTGCATTTCATTTGCAGAAACTTCGCTTGCTAGCCAGCGCTGCGCTAGCTGGCCAGCTACGCGCTGGCTGGGCAGCAATGCGCTGGCTGGCTGGCGCAGCGCTGGCTGCGGGTCAGATTGTGCTATTTCTGGACATTTTTACGTGTTTGGCTACTGACGGTACATAAAATTTTAAATTAGGCTACAAAATTCCAATTCCCTCTATCGGCTTCCCTGCTCTTCTCCACGATCTGGATGGCCGAATATCCCAACTGATTAAAGGAAGGCCGGATCTCTGAATCGAATAAAGTAGAGTTGGTGAGGTTTGAGGCGGCAAAGATGTAGACGGCGTGCAACGGTGGGGCTTGTGGCAACGGGGCTAATGAGGGCTTGCGGCGGTGGGACTAATGAGGGCTTGTGACGACGGGGCTGATGAGGGCTTGCGGCGGCGGGGCTGGAGACGGCTACATGAGGTGACGTGGACGACGAGGATGGAGACTGTTGGGCCGACGAGGGCGTGTGACGACGACGAGGGTACTCGTTCAAGTTGAGAGCGGCGGTTTATTTTTTGGCTGATTGTAAGTTTTAGAATTTATGGTGAAACCCTAATTTGTTTGCTACCAAAATGACTATTTTGTCCACTTTTATTTTAGTCCATTGGATCTATTATTTCATCCTATGGCTCTAAAGGGTGTCCTCAAATGAGGACACTAATAGGTGTCCTAACAGTAGTAGATCCCCTAACACAAGAAACAAACATATAATTTAAACTTGTCAAGTTAATTGTGTATTAGACATGCATGGCGTGTGTTTCTCAAACTTAGGATCTTATGTTAATTTCCTTACTAATTGATTATCAGTTTCATTTAAATCATACTTAACTTGCTTTGCTCCAAAGAAATACATAGATAAGCCATCATTACGACCATCAATTCATAATTATTATTACTTATCATAGTAGATAATAGTATTATTTATTGTTATTATTAAGATTATTACTATTTATTTGCAATTTTTATTTATTTATTCATTTTCTTTCGTGACAATTAAGCAATTGCAAGTTTATATGTGAACAATCTCGGTGCTCCAAAGTTTCGAATTTAGATCTCCTATCAAGTTTTTTCTCTGGAACTCCCGTGAATGTAACTTTTTTAAGATTTTAACTGATCGAGTTCACGGTCACTTCCCACACCCCTCCCCTACCCCCAAACCCCCTCCTCTCCCTTTCCTCTTTTTTTTTTTTTTTTAATCTTCTAGGTTGGTTCACAATCTATAGCATGCTCCCGCTCAGGAGTGCTACACCAAAAAAAAAAAATTAAGCAAGTACAAGAGGTAATCTACTAGCAACATAGAAGTCAATATGGTATGTCTATTTCGTCTCATTTTCAACGACTTCAAAAAAAAAAAATTGCACGTACCTGCATTTGTGTTGTCTTAAAAAGACAAAAATTTGTGGCAAAAATTTTTTCCGTTAACCCCGGCTAGTCGAGATAAAATTATATATTGCTCAAGGGACATCTCTTGTGTGAGGAATCTTTGTTCGCCGTCTCTCGACAGACATCTCCTACTCCTACTTATCCTTCAAGTTAGCCGAAGTTTAAGAAAGATCTAAAAGCATGGTTTACAATCATCACTATGTCATTGAAGGCACCTATTTAAGCATTTTTCATTAACGACTAGATTCATTAAAAGTAATCATTTCGAACCCTTTTAATTAATTTTGATTAATACTAATTAACTAGTCTTGTTGAATTCTATTAAACCCAATTTTAATGATTAATTATGTCACATTCCTAAGATGGTTCACGGTCTACGATATCTCTGTTGGAGATGCCCCGAAAAAAAAAACTATAATTATTTTTTTACTGACAAATTATCTTTTTACTTTTTTATCATTAATAATCTTTTCACCAAAAAGCAATTATGTTCAATTTTAGACTGTTGAAATGTGATTAAGGAGCAGTTTAGAGCAAATTTTATAGTGTTAGTGGCCATTTGGTAGCTTATTAATTTTGGCATTAGTGGGGACTCCAACTACATAGGGTTTGTCGCACTTCATTTGTTCAATTTTTCATCAATATCATGATTATTTAACTTGAGGTGATTTTAGGGTTGTGAGTTGGATTTTTGTTCGTTGATGAGTTACCATTTTGGATTGACCAAGGAGACTAATAGTAGGCGGGTGTCTGAACTGTAGATAAAGTTAACGAAGTATTCTCTCGTGAAAGCATGTTTTAGTTTGATTGAGTTATGCGTGTGAGGCACACACTCAATCATGAAAATGATGGGCTTAGGGCAACGAGGCCATTATACATTTATGGGTCCATAAGACAAGGTTGGTAGGCCCCGATTGTGTATGATGATGACCCATGAGGAAAAGTGTCTATGAAAGCAATTCAGTCTACATATTCATCGTCTATTCCAATAAGATTTGGCCGTCAAACGATACAATGTGTTAAAATCTTCATACTTAATTCTTGATTTGATAAGGTGTAGGCGCATTCAATACGCAATAGGATGAATCACTGAGAGATCTTATCACACCATTTTGTATATAATAAAGATTTTAAATTTCACCCAATGCAAGTACCGTATATGTACTCGTATCCAAATTGATGACACTCGATATAACATCTAGTGTAGAACGTTACCGACTCGACTAGGAAGTGCGAACCCATTAGTAGCTAAGTTGCAAGTCCCATGCAGACAAGTGGCATAGCACAAAATCATAGTTTCCCCACTTGAAGACATCCTAATTGGCTTCTTGCCAAGTGACCTCAAAGATAATATAAACTAAATAAAATCCCTTTTTTTTCTCATAAAAGCTGAGAAAAAGCTCTGCAAAAATCTGGACCTTTCATTACTTTCTCTTTTGTTTATGATGTAAATTAAAGATTGTGAAAACTACTTTTATTATTATTATTAATATTTGTTAATAAATATGAGAAATTACAGACATGAAATATTGAAATTATGTAAACACTACTAATCTACTATCCCAAATATACAAATGGAGAGTCTTGAAATTTTTCGATTTCTCAAAATCGGGTCCTAATTTTGATCTCAGAGCACAATTCGCGAATGAAAATTTGGGAAGATTGGGATTGAGAACGGATTGGGTGAATGAAGGCCTTTCCTTCCGTGTTTTACTCCGGTTCGGTTTGGGTGTCGTTTTGCCTGGGTTTGGCGATATGTGCTCCTTTGTAAAGGGTTGCCTCAGGGGAGGTCCTATACAGTGTTTGACTCCTCTTTGATTTATATATACACACTTTAATAAAAATAAAAAAAAGATTGGGATTGAGAATACTTGAATTCTATTTTTTGGATTCCCAAAATATAGACCGAAATAAGCTGAATTTTAGAAAATTTAAGAATTAGGGACCTAAATTATAAAAATTTGGGTATATGATCGAGAAATTCCAAATTCTGAAACCAAACCTTCACCCTCTACGTACAAACCTGACATCAATCTGGCACTATAGGAAACCTCCTCAAATTCAATAACCAACCCGTCAAAACACGAGGCAAAACTACAGAATTCGCAATGCATGACGAGACACCTGACACTAGATTGAAGCAACGAATTGGGACAACCTTTTATCACACATGACCGACATATGCAATACAATCACTATATAATTTATACGATATAATTTCACAATCATCACAAGCAAGTCACTTATTTCCACCATAAATATTGTATTTACAAGTTTTGTAACACCATGACAAAAAGAAACAAAAAAAAAGACCACTTAAGATTACAGCCTTATAAATTACAACAAAACATAGTAACATCAAAGTATACTTGTCACATAACACCTAACTTTGGTTTTGGACTGAAACTCAACTTTTCTTTCTTCTTTTGGGTTGTGATTGGTTGGTTTGGTTTGGTTTGGTTGGTTGAAAGAAACCTTAAAATGATAACCAAAAGGTTAAACCTTTATCCAACCAATCAGTCATATGAACAAAGCTCTCTCTTTTCATCATCTTCTAATATGCTATAAATTAAATAGTAGCATGATGTTCCCTTATGCTACTATACCATCTCATTCATTACTAATGGGTTCTCCTCCATTTGTAACGACCCAATCGCGGTTAGATCGATGTCATCGAACCCGAAATCATGAACCCCAAAGTCCTGACAGTCTAGGAGCCACGAGCAGCTGTCTTCCCATGACGGGTAACAATTGGTACCAATACCATTGGTACCAATAGTGTTGGTACTAGTACTAATACTAGTATTAACATTGAGCTCATTGTTGGTAATGAGGGTGGAGTGAAGGAATCAACAAGGAGAGGCTGATCATCAATCCACAAGCTATTGAGCAAAGCATCATCATTGCAAATGGTGTCAAGGAGGATCGATGATGATGAGGAGGAGGATAACGAGGACGAAGAGGATGAGTCATTATTGCTCGAGGAGTTCTCGGTTTTCGAGGAGTTGATCATCATCATTAGTGGTGCTTCATTGTCGTGATCTGGTAGAGGTTGTTGGTGTGATTGAGATGGGATTATGGTTTCCTGATCTGGGTTGTTGCTGGTTTGATCATCGTTGTCTGATTTATTGAGAGGCTCGTGGGTCACTGGATCGATCCCCATTTTCAGAAGCTTCTTCTTGATGTGTGTGTTCCAGTGGTTCTTGATTTCGTTGTCTGTTCTTCCTGGTAGCCTAGCAGCTATCTTTGACCACCTATTTGAAAGAAGTAAAACTCATAAGAGGAAAACATTAAAGTATCAATTAAAGTATCTAAAATAATCGTTAAAAATCGATCAAATCAACTCAATCATTCACGAAAGATTAAAAATTACATTGTTTCATCACACAACTTTAATATAATGTTTTAAACGATTTCATGACATGTCCCAATATGATAATATAATTGTTCATCACTTAAAGGGGGTGTTCATTAAAAAAAGTTGCACCAACTTGGAACAACTTTTCCACCAACTTATTACAAAAAACATGTCTCTCGACATTTTCCCTCCTCCCATGAATTCTCACCACGATCTCCAAAATATAAACTCCCATGAAAAAAACTCGACAAAATCTACCAGAAGGAGAATGAGGGAAAAAGTTACAACGAAAGCGCCAGCATACACTTACCGGTTCCCAAGGCGGGCATGGAGGTCAATAACGAGCTTTTCTTCAGCATCATTGAGGAGGCCACGCTTGAGATCAGGTCGGAGATAGTTAGTCCAGCGAAGACGACAACTCTTGCCACATCTACGAAGACCGGCGAGCTTAGGGACAGCCCTCCAACAACACTGGCCATTGGTGAGGATGAAGTTGATGAGCTTCTTGTCTTCCTCAGCTGTCCATGGCCCTTTCTTCACACCAAGCTTATCACAACAAGGTTGCCTTCCCATGTTTTCTAATGCATTGAAGAAAAAAGGCTATGAAGAATATAGGGGGAAATTTGGGAGTGCTTCACCAACCTTTATATAAAGGGTTGACAGGCTACCTTATAAATAAAATTTTAATTATTTTAATAACATGTCATGTTATTATTATTAGGGAAAATAACATTTTGCTCCCTCTACTTTGCCAACTTAACAGATAGCTTCATATACTATAAATCGCTCTTTTTATCCCTCTTGTTTCGGTGGCTTTGTCTTTTGGGTCCTTCCGCTCCAAGTATAGTCTTCTTAACGTTAAATTTGGACACATCCACACACCGACATAGAGAGATATCAGAGATAGGAGACAAAAAGTTGGTCAAGGAGGTAAGGTATCGTGAAGAGTACTATATGGTGAAATGCAGAGGATTTTGAAACCACATGTTTTATTCATCGGTTTCATCCTAACTAATTAAAAATATAGGAATCTGCTAAGTGGTAACACGATGTATAGAGTACTCTGACACCTTCCCGATGTCGGAAGGTCGGAAGGAGAAGTGTTATAAGATTTGAATGGAACCCCTGGCTATATATTTTTATTCTCAATTAAAAAAAAACTTAGTAGGCTAATACATGATTATTGGAGCTAACATGGTGTACTGAATGTGCATTAATTAATCTCACGAAGACAAAAGTTAGGCTGAAAGGAACGACAAAGTGGTCAAAACAGGAAGATGAACAAAAAGAACGAGTTTATAGTACAGTGAGCTATCTGTCAAGTTGGCAAAGTACAAGGGCCAAATTTCTAATTTTTCTTATTATTATTATAATGGTGGTATAGTTTAATGTGTAGGTACAAAGTTTTCAAGTGTAGGTGAATAAAAATATACAGGTGGCAAGAGAAGAGGTTCCACTTTGGTGAAAGTGATTTAAGAGCTAAATATTGGTTTCTTTCTTTGGACTTAGTGTGTGTGTGTCATTGTGTGTTTTGTTGAGCTTATTGAGATCCACATGATTTTTTCTTAATTAAATGTTTAGTGTAAAGGAGGGTGTATATACATTGATAGGTGACCAAGAACCACTTTGGACACTATATACAAGCATTTGATTTCTTATACTTTAGAGAAAGTCTTGTTGTGATTTGAGGTACGATGAGTTATCGATATATAATTCAGTATGGATAGAGTGTTATGTGATGAATAAATGGTTGGAAGAGATTATAGGCTCGAGTTCTGAGTTATAATAAGTTGAAAACGAGTATAATTAGTTGATCAGGTGACAAAAAGCAATTATATGTTAGTAAACACTATAAGAATATTCATTCAGAACCCATTTCCCAGCAACTCGAGTTATTGGGATACAACGGTTACTCTTGACATGGTATCAGAGCCTTTGATGACTGAATTGTATTGGCATCAAATCTCGTTAACCCCCCAATATAACAATTTATCCTGCATAGACTTGGTGGGATACAACTGTTCCTCACATGGTATCAGAGCCTTTGATGACTAAAATGTCTTGGCATCGAATCTCGGTAATCCCAATATAACAATTTGTCTTGCATAAGGTTTGGTGGACCTTTGAAAACGCCAATCCTCGATCATGAGCTTCTTTCTTTTCATGGGTTATCGTTTAAGGGATCTATTGAGAACCCTTTCCCAACCTTTCAATCGAGTATCGTTTCGATATACAATTACATGCAACACAATTTTATTTTTGTACTTGTTAATTGCTAAAAGGGGAGTAATACCCTTTTGACTAAGTGAGGTAGGATCTCACTTGTCCTAATAAAAATAGGCAAAACAAAATTAGAAGACAAAAGAACTAAAAAGATCAAAATTAAAACTAATTAAAAAGAGTTTAAATCTAATTAATTAATTAATTAAATTAAATTAAGGGTAATTCCTCTTTTTGCTTTTTCTTTAGTTATAATTTTGGTCCTACTCTAATTGCAATCTTACTCAACCATTTCGTCACTACCACGTTATCTTGTCCTTGTTCAAGAAACAATAACATCCCTCACACTACCCTAATTGTAAACTAGTTTACTAATTACATTATGATGTCATTAATTAGTGATTAGTAAGCCACTAATTTTGATTAATTACCTTTGTGTATAGTAAATATCAGTGTTTTCAAAATTGTATCGAGGGTATGCGGCTCAACTGGTAAAACTGTTATAAAGTATAGTTGAATCGTGATTGAGTCATTATTATATCGACGTTGTACTGTACTATTTTGATGAGTAGTACAATATCCAACCAGTCCAACCATCTGTACCGGCACGGTTTTGAAAACACTGATACATATCAATTTTGTTAAAAAAAAAGTTATGAAAGTAATACAAAACACAAACGAGACACGACATTTTGGTAATCGGATTCGCCAAGATCACTACCACGTCATGATAAAAATAGTTTTTTTTAGTAAGAAATGAAATGCGTATAAATAAGGACTTATACCCATGTCTTAACCAAACTCGGACGACTACATAAATATGAGCCCAAATAATAATAATAATAACCTAATCCATGGTTCGAGTTTCAAAAGACTCGTCAACCAGAACATGTTCTAACGAGTTTCAGTGTACAGTCTATCCAATTTTCATAACCCAAAAAATTCAATAGCCTAATTCAAAACCATTAAGGTGGTCGTAGTCAGAGTACCGTCCATACATATGAATCATGTAGATTTACATGGAAGGAGATGTAGAGTTGTTGCTTTCCAACAGAGATCATTCGCTTGAGCATTTCTGCTTTCCTTCATGGCGCTTCCAAACGGTTCGCCGTTCAAGTAACAGGGACACCCATTACGTGACTCGTATGACCCTGTCTAACCTCATAGGGATCATGGAGGTAGACATGACTTGCTGGATTGGGGACTTGATGTTCCTTCCAACGTGTGAGAGATGTTGATTGGTCAGAGAAGATTTAGTGAGTAATTAAGAGAGACAATTAGTACTCTTTGAAAATGTATCATATCATCAAAGTGTGTGTTGTTCCCTTTAGTAGTGATTACTCTTTGGAAAATAATTCAATTTTTGCAAACCTAGTGGGGGCATTTATCAGTTAGTTCATGATTTGATTATACCATTTTACTTCTTTTTAATTGGTAATGGGACATGGCTATGGTTTATAATTAAGATATGGAACAAAATTAACTTCTACACTTGTGTAGAAATGGTGATGATTTGAAACGGGTCACGACGGGTATCTCAATATTCATTTTCTCGTAGCAGAGTATGATTGACTCGAGTTATTTACTTTAGGGGTTCGTAGCAGGTATGTTCAAGACGAGGACTTTAATTACTCTATGGTGCAGGTTTGAGGTAGGCCGTTTGAGCAAGTGATTTTAGAATGCTAATATCTGTTATTGCATCCTAATAACTCAAAGTAGTTGAGAGAGAGTTGTGAATGGATCTTATGTTTGTTTACTAATATGATCCTCAAGCGAATGGCTCGTGAAAGAGGCTGAAGTTTGCACAGATTTAATAAAACTTGTGCAACGAAGGGGCCACAGAGGCTCAATAAGCCTTTTATAAACGAATTGGTGTGGGTACCAAGATTTGAAACTTTGACCTCTTATATATTAGTCAAAGAGTTTGATACCATGTCAAGAACCGTTGCACCCCCAATAATTCGAGTTGTTGAGTGAGAGTTCTGAATTAATCTTATTTTTTGTACTAAAGTAAAAACCGTTGCATCCCAATCATTAGATACTTAACCTTCGTTTTATTAAAAATTTAAAAATGAGAAAATCCATAATTTTATACTAGACTAGAGTTAAATTCTAAGTTCCAAGTTCCAAAAGTTAGAATAAATTAAATATTGCTATAAAATCATAAATTTAACCTAAAAACAAATCGAAAACATTAGGCTTAAAAAAAATTAACCTAGATAATTAATATCTCGCCTATAAATAAATCGAACCGAGTGAACCCAAAACCGACATGTACCGAACCGATATAGTACAAGACAAAGAAGCATGTGTACACCCTAAGGGACACAATGGCATGAATGTACAATTTACGTAAGATATCATGAGACATTGCAACAATACTAAGGAAATTAAAATACACATAAAAAAATGTTACATCTTAATTTCCAGCTGGCATGATAGAAAAATCAAGAGGACTTAGCTCCTACGTGAAACAGATTTCTATTATATTACATGTGAAGGATAATGATATACTCGTAGTTTACTAGCTACCTAATTGATTAAGTAGTAGGTACATCTTCATGTTGTTATGGGTTCGACTCGAAAAAGGGTAAAAAAATCACATCGAAATTTTGACATCGATTAGCAGTGCGGAATCAGGGGTGGGAGAAGCTAGGTTGTCAGTACCTAGGTTCATGGCGTACTAAAGAAATAAAATCATATGTAAGATTCTCAAAAATTGAATTTTCTGCCCAGTGTTAATCGTTGAAACTTGGAATTTCTCTTAGAGTTTCTAATTAGGATTTTGGTTTAGCTATTGGCAATTAGCGAGCCTAATTTGGAGACTGAGGTGGGTTAGGGTTTACGGTTAGGGTTTTATGGTTTAGGGTTTTTTTAGACGGAAGAAACAACCAATCATAAGAGGCCAAGTGTCTGCCACAACATGCTATAAAGAACGCACATGATGTTTTGGTCGTTAAAAAAAAATAAAAACCATCATATAATATCATCAAGTCACCTCCCTAACTTCGCTCTAAACAGGGACAAACATATTTCGATTCCTTCATTTCACTTATACGTGGTCTTTCTCAATGTTCTGTTCACCCGAGTCACATTCCTTATTCTGCAATGTTTTTTGAGGACACGTATTGAATGCTAGCTCACGGGTGAGCTCTCATTTTCAAAACTTTCCATATACAACAACTCGGATGAATTTTTTAGGTCAACAGAACGACCCTGAGTAAGATATGTAGACCTTATACGGAATACTAGTTAACTAACTACACATCTTTATTCCCGGAGCGAATCCTTCAATGATAAGGATTTGCTCCCAAGAACCGAGTCCACCCCTCACAAATATCGTAACAAAAGTACTTAAATTCATTATAATTACTTGGATTAAATTAATGAGACAAGACACAACACAAATATATGTGACACATTGAAAAGGTACATTGTCTAATAATGACATACTAATTACCAACATACGTATGAAGTTAAGCATGTTTAACTTTTGTCCCAAGACATAATAGTATTGAATACTTAGCTAGCAAAAGGGTAGTGTATCATTTTGTCAAGAAACCCTTAGCTAGTGATGTCCTTTCCTAATCAGAATTAATCATTAAAATAACAACTTGCTAATTACATCTACTTATCTTCTAAGTTCTCTAATCATCTCTCACACTAAACCTATCTAATCACGCTTCCCTCAAATAGGCAAAAACAAATTAATTACTCCTGATGGCATATTGCGAAACTATGTCCAAAATCGGACAAATGTGACACGTGAGTGGCATCACGTCACCCAGCGTGACATTAAATAACATATTACTGTGTTAATTAATGTTGGCCAGCTAGCCCTATTGCACGTGTGCATGGTCGGCGGCAATACATGCAACATGGTTTCCCAACATTATAATTAACATAGTAATATGTTAATTAAGGTCAGGTGGGTGGCATGACAACGTGTTGGTGTCATATCTGTCTATTTCTATACTTTGTAGCGCATGCAATGTGCTATCGTGGTAATTTTCACTACAAAAAAAGTTTGTCTTTATCTACTATTAATTACAACAGCATGAAAAAATGCAGTAGCAAATAGTTGATGTTAGTAACGACAATCACTATTTTCTATAATGATTTGTTATAGCAAATACTATTTGCGACACCACTATTTGCAACGGGGATGTTGGGTGTCGCAGATTACTATAGAAAATTGTGATCGTCGTTGCTAACATCAACTATTTGCTACTGCATTTTCATGTTGTTGTAATTTTACTGTAGTTAAAGGTAAACTTTTTTGTAGTGTTTGTAACATATTTTTCTTCCCAAAATTACAAAAAACACACTTATAAATATACTATTTAACAAAAGACATGATTTATATTTATTGGTGACCAATAAAGGTAAATTTTTTTGTAGTGTTTGTAACGTAATTTTGTTCCCAAATTTACAAAAACCACGTTATAAATATACTACTTAAAAAAAAAAAAAAACATGATTTATATTTATTGGTGACCAATAAAACTTGTCTCCTACCCAAAAAAACACAGTAAAAATTTCAACAAAAGGAAGCAAACTCTCACCCACATACGTGCACTTAATACTAATTATAAAATAGTCACTACATTACTACCAACCAAACTATTCATCACAGAAACTTAGGGTTTTTGTCTTTGTACGTATAAATTCCAACACTTAACCACAATACACCACGTGTACAATTACCCGCCAAAAATTAAACAATATTTCTAGATTCTTCCATGGAGGATTCGACAATTAGGGTTCAAAGAACCCAAATTGACAACAATTTCTTTGTATTATTTTATAATTTTTTCCCCATGCATGCATGGCCCATGCAGATACGTTTCATGCAGATAATGTTCGGTTTCACGTTTGACTTTTCTTTGGGGAAAGATCTGATTATGGAGAATAGAAAATTAGTTGTCTCTTGTAATGGTAACAAAGTAGGGTACGATGGGGGGGAATGATCTGGTGGGGTTGGTTGTATACTAGTATGGTGTACCATTGTGGATAATGATTTAGGCTTAATTGTGCATGATTAGTAATACTAATAGTAGTATTTGGTGTCGACTAAGTACTGTTGTGGTTTGTTGATTGTTTTGACTAATGGTGTGTTTGTTGATGTTGATTATTGGCAATAGTTTGGAAACATGGCTAATAGTTGAATGACATGTGTGTTTACTCGGTACCGAAGGATGGGAGGCTTGGTACGATCTTTTTGAGTTTATGGTTGTCTGATGGGGGTGCGTTTTTGGGTCGTTGGTATCTTGTATGGAAAAATATGAGATGGAATAAGGTACCTGGTGACAGAATAGGTACCCTAGAGATGAACTTGTGAATTGAACGACACAAAGGATGGGAGGGGTTAATACGATATTTATAAGTTTATGGTTGTCTCATGGGGTGAGTTTTGGGTCGTTGGGTATATCGCATGAGAAGAGTGAGACAGAGGTGAGAAGATGTGTAGCATTGCATGGGACGAACAATATAAGAACTGTAGGTGATGGGGACATAATAGGTACATGGGTTGTGATACTCTAGAGATCAAATATTTTTTAGGTAGGTGTGTCACGATGTGTGTCATACTTATATGATGCAACATCAACTATCTAATTATAGTACACAGAGTTGGTGACTCGTGATCTCTTTTCAATAGGTGACTACCAGTGGAAAGACCAATGTCCTCCCTGAGATCCCAAATTCATAATTGTCTCTTGTCTATCGTGGGCCCGTGAGATTATTCCGTGGCCAAATCAATATCAATCTCATATTGGCACATCTCATGCACGATGTTCCATACCATACCTAATCATCAATGTAGCGTCCATTCAACACTGGCGATCAGACACGACACACGAGTCTCAAAATCTATCTACTCAAACAACTATGACACATCATTTTCCAAGTTACACTCATTTTTTCCACGCCCCATTTAATTCAAGTGTTGATCAATGCCCCATATGATTGACATTTGTTCAATTGAAAATGACCAATACCCAAAAGTGGTTGGACCCTCAACGGTTTTACATAACTTTCAAGAACACTACTATCGTGGAGGGTGCTCAAGAATTGAGAGCTTGTATTGAGTTAGTCTAATCCAAACTACTTGAGCCAAATGGAAGGGGAGACTATTAGCAAAGCCATTAAATTAAACAAAATATCTACTACACTTGTACACATTTTGCAAGTACACTAGTATAGCAATCAAGTCAAGATTTCGATAAAGATCTCATTATATTTTAGTGTAACAAGATGATTTAAGGTTAGAAAAAATGGTAGTATTCATTGGCAATAGTTGTTTTTTCGCTCAGTAATATTGGTTGATCTAATGAATAGTTTAATATAAAGAACTGAGTGGGAGTGAGTATGTTGAGTAGTCTACATGTTGCTTTCTTGACGTCTTAGAGTCCCAGTCAGTGATTCCTCGTATAGCAATCAAGTCAAGATTCCCATAAAGATCTGATTATATTTATGTGTAACAAGATGATTTAAGGTCAAAATGGTCCTACTCATTGGCAATAGTTGTTGTTCCGCCCGGTAATACTGGTTAGTCTACTTAGTGGTTTGATCTAGATAATCAAATGAGTGTGAATATGCTGAGTGATTCGTATGTTACTTTCTTGATGTCATAGACTCCCTGTCTGAAATTCCTCGCGAGGCCAATATGAAAATGGTTAGTAAGCATTTGGATGATAAAAGGGACAGTAGAGTATGGGAAACAAAAAAAGTGTCGAGTAGCCTGTAGATGTGTGGTGGATAGCATATGGCATACTTGCAAACATATATATAAACCCTATAAGTACTATGTGTAGTTATGTACATCATGTCTCATCAATGTTCGAATCACCCAACCATTAATAGTTCATTAAGATTTTGTGTAGTGTAGTATATAGTATTGTCACGTACTCAATTGCCCTGGACCGATTACTAAAGAGAACTAAATCTTTTAAGCATAACACTAGGTATGAACCTTAGCGCCACAAACTAGTTGTAAGGCAAACACTAGATGGATAACGATCTGAGTATACCTATAGTTTTCTTTTTTGTCATTGTAGCTCTTGCAGTTAAACAAGGAGAACTAAAATCTTTTAAGCATAACACTAGGTATGAAACCTTAGCGCCACAAACTAGCCGCAAGGCAAACCAATTAGATAGGTAATCGATCTGAGTTATACCTCTTTTTTTTTTTTTTTTTCCGTAGGTAGCTCTTACAGATAAGACAGTGGTTACGGTAGTTTCTACTTTTTAGCTATTTTCAGAGATCCCTTAGAAATTAAGATGGATCTTATAACATCTCATGCTCAAAAGTGAGAATTAGGGTTTCCACAACAAGAATAGGTTTCTTAATCTGATAGATAAGGATCATCGGAACCATGTGGGAACACCTGAACTGATGTCCAGAAGCAAAAGGGACATCTAATTGGTCGGCAACTCCCACTTGCTGACCTGTGTTTTCCAAGTAAACTCTGCTTCAAAGATTTAACAAACACTGCAACCAACATACTTAGAAACGCCGCCAATGCACACAAGAAAAACTCGGATAAGAAAGAGCCAGGAGGGCATAACTGATCGCTGAAAATTCTAAGGTACGGAGCTGTTGTTCGATGTACACAGCAAATACGGATTCAACCCAAAATCATAAACCTAATGGATTCACAAAGCTCGGTCCTTTTCAAACAGTCAATGTTCTCGAATCCTGGGTCGAAAATAAACTTCGGTGAGAAGATGGTTTTTTTACTTTGGCCCGGAGAATTTGTTCATCATTTTGGCTATGACGGGAGCCACCTTCGGGTTCGACTGGTGCTTCGCGAGATTGGCTGGGTTCTTCATGACTGTGGAAGCATAGTGTAAACAGGTAGAACAGAGCATTATGAATCGATAAGATAAAGCGTATAATACAAAGGTAAGCATATAACGGGTAGTAACAAACAAGCCATGTAGTGCTGGTTACTTCTAAGACGGATCGAACTACCGATCCAGTCACACTAGCTCGGCACTAGGTCAAAGTACAAGTACACAAGTGATCTGTACACTTCACCACTAGGACGTGGAGAGCACATTTCGAAGCGGTTCGTTAAGGGATAGTTTGGATTAGGGAATTGAGGATGGGAATTGTGGCCAAAGTGCTATGAAGATAGGAATTGAACTTGAAAAATTGTCGCTCAATTCGAATCTCCAATTTCCTAATCCAAACTAGCCGTACATGTCTCTCGCATTTTGATTCTGTTCTTATTTGTTGTTTCATGCATAGTTCATATGTTGGCAGCCAGTTTTAGGTTGATCAGAACAAACTCATACCCAGTTAATACCAGCAATTGAAAAGGATGCAATAACATAAATGTCGCAATAAATTAAGTGTTCTTCAGGATACCCAATAAGGCCACTAGATGCATCAAAGTAACAGGGACCTAGAGAGTTAGCTAAGTGGTCTTAAGATGATGTTGTCTCCCTAGATCATATTTCCTTTTTACCTAAGACCAGAACTCGGTAGAGATTCCTAGGAAATGATGTGATGACAAAATTGCGTGGAGCACAAGGGGAAGTTAAGAAGATGAGATCACTTACCATCTTGAAGAGCAGCCATAATCTCTGGATCGCTGAAAGCAGACATCAATTCAGGGTCCTGAAAGAGAATTTGGGTACTATTAGAAGCTTGTCAAACGAAAAGCAACTATGGTTACAAAAATGAAATTACTACATGGTTACAAAAATGAAGTGCGTGTCACTTTATCATACTCCACAACCAGAACATGAGAATTTCAGAACTCAGTCTTTGAATTGAGTAGGTAGAGTACCATATGAAATCACAAAACAGTATCCAACCATTAATTACAAAAAAGGAAGCAGATCATATAGTAATTGGAGGATACTTACATTCAGGATTTTGCTGAAATCAACATTTCCCGGCATGCCTCCCCCAGACATACCTCCTCCAGGCATGCCGCTTCCACCCATACCTGCAGGCATGCCGCTTCCACCCATGCCCGCTGGCATGCCGCCTCCAGGCATACCGCTTCCACCCATGCCTGCTGGCATGCCTCCAAAGCCTCCAGGCATACCAGGAAAGCCACCAGGCATACCGGGAAATCCCCCAGGCATACCTGGGAAGCCTCCAGGCATCCCTCCCGGTCTTGAACTAGAAGATGATTGCTCTTGCTTCTTAGCCCTTTCATACTCCGCCTTCAAAAAGCACGACAGAACAACAAAAAGCAGACTCAGGAAACTAAAAAACAAAAAAAAAGACACATAGATTAAGGAACAATGAAGATATGATGCAAGGAGAATGCAAAGTATGCAATTAACTTACTTGAGCTTTAGCACGTCTGCGACGTCTCTCTCGCTCTGCCTTTCTATCCTCCCTCTCTTTGCGCAATCGATCATATTTCTTACGGTGCTCCTCAATCTTGTGGGCATTGGGTTCAACCTACATAGTACAGCACATTCAGTGAGAAAGATAATTAAGCCGTGAACCAATCCAACTGCAGCTACAGATCTCCAAGATATCATATTTCTACATGATCACACAAATCAACGATCATCTCAGCATTCTCAAAACAAGTCTTGGCAAGAGAGAGTTGAAGAGTTCTGGTTTTTCTTTCAAGATAAGGAATTCATATAAAAATTCACAAGAAGTATGATTCAAGGAACCATAGGCATTGGAGTTTCAACAACAAAAGGAATCTAACAAGTTCAAACAAAGCAATCAATACGTGAGAAATAAAACCGTAACATGATGATTTAATTCAGCTCGACCTTAACCATAATTCAGCCTTTACAGTCTGCACAACCACACAGATCGAAAATGGAAACTCCATCTCAATATTAGAATTTTAATAGATAAAGGCACAAAGCATCTCAATATTAGAATTTTAATAGATAAAGGCGCAAAGCATGCATTTTGATCAGTGCTAACATGGTATAAAATTACAATTAGAAGAGAAAAGCCTAATATGGTAAGGAGGGCCATAGACGGACCTTCTTAAGAACAGCACTTATTTCCTCATCGTAATCCAGCTTTGATGCAACATGAAGATCCTTAGCAGCTTCCTCCCATTGGCCAAGCAATGCATGTGCCATGCCACGAGCTTTGTAACCCTTGGCAGAGTCGGGATTAATCTGTAAACAGAGATTCAAATGATTGCATTAAGACATGCAAACTACACGCAAAACGCACCGAAATATGCAAAACTAGCAAGCAACAACCTCAAGAGCCGCATTGGCATCTCTGATAGCAGCATTCGGTTTCTTCATCTTGATGTAAACAGTGGCTGTAATCATTGAATACCGAAAGTCAACAACTAGAACAGCTAACGATCTTCCAAACAGCATTGAAGTCAATCAAACATCATACCTCTAGTTCCGTACATGATTGCTGACAGAGGATTGAGCAAGATAGCTTCAGTCAAATGCTGAATAGCATCCTCCAGTTTACCTGCCGATCAAACAACCAAAAGATTCAACCACAACATTCTATCTAAAAGTCTTAGCTAAGATAAACAACAGCTGAACAAATATCTCGTACCTTCAGAAATAGCTTCCATAGCTTTTCCCTTAGCCTCCTGTGAAGCATCACGGTTCTCCTCAGTGACCTCCACTGACGAGTCTCCCATCTGAACCAAACAGAACAACACGAAAACCTCACAATCACATACAACAACAACAACAACTGAAACGCAGACAAACGGATCATCATCAGGCCAACGTTACCTTCTGAGGCGGATCATTGTCAGGCTCAACAGCGTCACCTTCAAGCTCGACATCCGACTCAATAATCTCATCCTCCTCTTCTTCTTCCTCCTCCGGCTCCTCAACCGACGGCGATTCCTTATCCGGAATCTCCTCGTCACTCTCTTCCTCTACATGACTCCTCTGTAAGAATCACACATACTTAAACTGAAGCGAATCGAACAGCTATCATAAACCTAAAATAAATATCAGAAATGCGGTGAAAAGGTTACCGATCCGGACGAGTAAGCAGCGGGAGGCAGTTTACCGCCGAGACTGCAATCAACGGAAACAGCATAAGAATCATCGCAGTGAGTTTGAAATGGAGTAGAGTGAACGAACTTTGATTGTTTTACCTCTCGACGTAGTCGCGGAAGAAGGAGAGCGAAGGATCGGTGAGGACGGTGGGATTGGACTTGCAGAGGTCGACGAAGTTCTTCAGTTCCTTGAGCTTGGCGGCGTCCATTGGAGCGGAGCGATTAGGTTTTTTTTTCCGAGCGACGGTTGAATGAACTGAGAGAAGGCAGGGAAGGAAGTAGAAGGTGAGAAATGAAATGAGACTTTGGCAGCTAGCGAGGGTTTTTTTTTTCTTTCTTCTTGCTGCTTCTAGTAGCTTCTTCGACTATGAAAAGGGTTTTTTATTTTGGTTTGTGTACAACTTTTTGTGATACACCCTACAAAGAATATTCTCACATTGAAGAGTACATGGATTACTATTGTTAAGAGGGATTATTATGTGTCAAAATGTACAAAAGATAGTTACTACAAGATGTTTACATGTTAGGGGAGAATCAATCAAAAAATGTCGGGTGCAAGGTGCGATGGCGAGCGAGCTGTTTGTTGAATGGATAAGAAGATTATAACGAGTGTTTTGATCATGAGATCATGTGTAAGATGGTCATGGTGATACAAAGGGAACAAAAATAGTGTGTTTTGGGGTGAGAAATTCAAATAGTCGGGATTGTAAGAGTGGACTGTGTTGATCGGGTCTATTCATGGAAAATAAAAGTATCACATTGAGTCGGTGATATTTTGGATTATAGAGTTAGATGTCCCCGACCAACAAGGGGTAAAACATTGGTGTTGTTAGATGAATTTTGAACTTTGAAGTGGAGGGTCCTACAACACCGCATTAAAAGTTGATGAAAAGGTTAGAGATAGAGAGGAGAAGAATCGCACAGAGTTTGGTTCCATTTTGGACGTTGCAAACAATACGTAGACACATCATTTCATATATGTGATATTTAGCTTAATCAGAATATTAGTGTATACACGAATGACATGAATAACACTATATAACATAAACAAATTTATCCGCCAACACCAAATTCATTTTATCAGAATATTATGGTCGAGAGAACTATTTCATCGGAAATATTCATAAAAAAAAAAAAAACTATTTCATCGGAAATATTTGGGCCAGAGTCCACAATAATCCGGTAAGTTGGGCCGTCACATGGGCCCGAAACCCGGACTGGATTTGCTAAATCCCTGAAGAACTGGATTTGCTAAATCCCTGAAGAAATGGATTTTAATTTTTTTCACAGGCAAATCTGAGACTCAAATTCAGTAGTACACAACAACCCACAACGCTTTCAGGTCGACAAATAAATAACGTGGTACATCAAACAACATCAATTTTAAATTACACAGATCCACAAATCATCTACGAATTTGTGTCAAATTAACTACTGAAAACCAATGGCTCTTAGAACAAGGACGAGGCAGCAACCCATATCAAGATCACGCTCGAGAACCCACCCCACGCCATCTTGCTGCTCCCGCTGTTGCTGTTGCTGTTCTCCGTTGGCGTCGCTGCAAAATCAAATCAAATCAAATTTCGATTCGCGAGACAAATCGAAGTGATTATAACCGAATTTGCAACCAACAAAAACCAGTTTCAGTCAATTCAAATTGATCACGGTCACGAGCCATGGGTCAAAACCATCGAGAATTACATGTCCTATTGAATTATAATCAATGAAAGAAAAATCGTCTATTTTTTCCGAAAATGGTTCTAGTTATCGATGACAAGCGAATAGAAAATGCTCAAATCGGTCGTATTTTGGCTTGCCGAATCTGACTAATACCAAGTTGAATACCTACCCGATCAGCAAAAAAAAATCACCTGCAATCATGATCAGGAATTTTAAGGGTGGATTGGATTAGGAAAAGTGGACTTGAAAATTGGAGCTCAATTATCGTATTTGCGAAAATCAAACCCCAATTTCCATAGTCGGTTTCCTAATCCAAACTATCATGTTAGTAAACACTATAAAATTAATTCAAAACTCTCTTCCCAGCAACTCGAGTTAATGAAATGTAACGATTCTTGACACGGTATCATAGCCTTAAATGACTGAAAGGTCTTGGTATTGAATCCCCGTAGCCCCTAATACAACAATTTATCTTGCATAATGTTTGGTGGACCTTTGCAAACTTTAATCCCTTTCATTGGCTTTCGTTTCAGAGCATGTTAGTAAACAATATAAGATCCATTCAGAACTCTCTCCAACAACTCGCAACTCGAGTTATTGGGATGCAATGACTCAAAATCACATATTGAATATAATAATCAATTAGGAAAGGCTCGTGATAACCAAAAGAATTCTTCCCAAGATAATCACGGATCACCAATCTATAAAACAAAACAAAGAAGATAAAGACAGAAGTTTTTTGGCCACAGAAGAAGGCAGTATGGGTTCAGTATGAAATCATTGAACTGAAATGATGTCAAAGAAGTAATGCTGCAGAACACATTTTCAAAGAAGCATCACAATTCACAAAGAAGACAACCCCTCAAGTTTGGCTTTATTGGCCAGCCTGCCTGGCCCTTCAATCATAAAGAATTTTCAAAGCATTTGGTTTTTAAATCTTTAAACTAAAGAGAAAGCTAGATCAACAACGGAATAAATTGACAGGTATTAGATTTCAAAACAGCACGAACGAATTTGCACGTTAGATTAAAAGATTAATACTTTCACTAATCCTAGATTAGTCGTGTTCCTTACTCGAGTCATAGACCTTTGGGTTGGGTTGGGTTGGGTGGAAGATGAAGTGGCTAGTTATTGGGTTTGGTTAAGTTAGGTTGGGTTGGGTTGGCTGATGTGGAGAGGAGTGATGTGGAATTAATTTCTGAGTTGGCTTAGTGATATCAGCACTAAATGGAAAAATTAGATGGAGAATTAACGAATTAACCAATTTGTTACAACCCCATAAGTTAATGACCATTACGTTACAAATCAAAGTTTACGACCATTTTGTTATAAACCCCAAAGGTTTATAACCAAAATGGACAATAAGCCTGAAAAACCGCGACTAAGTTCAATCACTTAAATTGCAGTTTTTAGGGTTTCTAAGTCTAGTTATTGGATCCCTCGATAAGATTTGTCAACACAAGACCACTAATCACGGTTTTTAGGAGTTTTTAGGACTCTTTAGTCGGGTTTCTATAAGAACCTTTGTTAGAGGATTCTCGAATCTAACTTATTCAGCTCCTTAGTCGAGAATTTGGAATCCGCTAACGATTTGTCAATATAGAACCCTTAGTTGCGGTTTTCAGAAAACCGCAACTAATGGTTACCCTTGAGTCACAATTTTTTCACATAGTATTTGGAATCCGCTAACGATTTGTTAATACAGAACCCTTAGTTGCGGTTTTTCAGAAAACCGCAACTAAGTGGTTACACTTGAGTCACAATTTTTTCACATGGTCAACTTAAGTCACCACGACTAGTCAACTAACGATGTTATAGTGTGTACTTCTCCCTCCCCTAAAGACCCCATATGGCATGAAGAGAGTGTGATTTCTCTAACAAACTTTGTATGGTTTCTTTGTTTGGGACGTAGCAAAATGTGGAGTTCGTTAGGAAACCCTTTAACTGGTAAAATGCGTGTACTCTAATGCCTAATGCATGCATCAAGGAATAACAGAAGAAAAAAACTCAAATGCGTCACATTGATGCAATTAAGGAAACCGTTACGGTTCAGGAATAAACTCTATAAGTAATACCATAATTAAACTAATCAATGCTTCTTCAATGGACAATCTAGAGGCTACACTGTAAATAAAACGATATTTATTTGGAAAAATTGTAGCAACCCGTGAGATCAGATGGACGATTAAGATTAATTGTTAGCGTAATTAAAATTAGGCGGTGTCTTAAATATATTTAAACCTATTAAATACTTTAATTTCAGGGGCCCGGGGGGGGGGGGGGGGGGGGGGGGACAAAACGCACCGTTTGGTTAAGATGCGTGATCATCGGCGAAAAGGGGAAAATAAGTCAAGAAAATTCTAGATAAAATGGAAATTTCATGGAAGAAGAATTTACCTCTAGAAGGAGGAGTTGGAACGGCGCTGGATGTCGGCGACTGTGCTCCGGCTGTAGGAATCAAAATCAAATCGAAGTCAACAATCAGAAACGATCTACGTGACTGTATTATCGCGGAAAATCAGCTACCGAAATCGAAATCCGATTCAAAAATCCAGCTCTCCACAAATGGCGGAACGAGATCAAAAAATTCGAACGCGATCTCGCTTCAACAGGCACAATCTAATCTAGCTTCTCAAAACGAGAGATTCTACTTTCCTAGATGATAGTTAATTAATTAATTACATTACCTTTGCTGCAGTTACTGATGTCGGCGCTGATTCCGCACCGCTTGGTGAGGCCGATGGCCTGAGTGACGTTGATCCCGAAGGAGTTGAGGAGGCCAGGAGTGTTGTAGAGGTTGCAGAGGCAAGGGAGCTCGGTCTTCACGGCCTCCTTGATCGGGTCGCAGCAGGTCGCCGGTGGCTTGGTGGTGTTGCCGATGTACTCCGCGCAGGGGACTAGCTTTGATGCGCAGGACGGGAAGTTGGCGGTTCCCTGAGCTTCGGTGACGGTGATCGTGGCTAGGAGGAGGAGCGCGGCGGCCATGATCGCCGCTGCGGTGGTGGAGAAGGAGGAGGAAGCCATTGCTGTTTGGGTGGGTGTTTGGATCTGTTAGTTTTGGAATGTGTGTGACAATGGATCGGACGAAAAAAGTAAAGCAGTGATGGCTTTTAAAGCACAGGTGAGAAAAGAGATAGTGGGCCCAAATGTGGCCCACGCGAGGAGTACCATTGCGACCGTTGAAACTAATCAACCCGGTTAGGTTAGGTTGGGTTGGTTAATTAGGTTGGTTGGTTATAGTGAGTGAGGGGTTGATTGGGTGACGTGGCAGTAGGTGACATGGATAAAAATGGTGAGTTGGATTGCTGATATCATCACT
>CM068301.1:63934440-63945345 GCA_034768395.1 Linum lewisii
TTCCAGATTCAAAGTGAAACCAGCATTAGACAAAACCAGGGTTAAGTCAGAAGTACATGCAAGAAACCCAGAAAAAAACCTCGTCCAACAAAGCTGCAAATGCAGAACAGAACAGAACACAGAATCTAAGTACTAGAACACAGAAGAACACAGAATCAGGGATACACAAAACATTCATTATGGTCATCTAAAATCATCCATCCCACATATTAAAACTGCTGCAAAAAAGACAGAAACTACATCTCCTCATTTTTTTTTTCACAGGGGACAACATAAAAATTAGTTCTTGAAAGAAACTTCTCCTCTACAGCCCTACAGCCCCTAAATTTACCCTTTGTCTTAAGCTCCTTTTGTCCCTGGAGGAGATTGGTTAGAAAACTCCTTAACAAACAATGTCTTCAGACAAACAGACTGACTGATAATCACATCCCTTTCCTTTTCACATTGCAAAAGAATACATCCCCCTAACTCTCGACCGGATCGGTTTCCTCCATATGATCCTGCTCGGGTTCCTGGTTCATCTGCTGGGTGAATCCCTCTCTGAGGTCCTGGTTGATGTCGAGGTTTGCAAGCTTCTTCAGTTCTTCGACTGCTTCAGCCACGTCGCTTGGTGCTTCGGGGCTCAACAGTGGCTTCAGCACAGAGTATACATCTCCGACTCGAGATTGCTGCAATGGGGGGAGAGCCAAGTTGTGTAGCAAATTGGTGTTAGGTTAACATGGATGATAATAAGATTGGCAACAAGAGAGTATGGAAGTTTGGACTTACGAAAAACAGTAGCTTCCTTCTGAAACCTCCTGGTGCCTCGGTTTCAGTTCCAGTTTCAGTTCCTGAAACATCACGGTACTTGTTTTCCAGAATGAAGACAGTTAGTACACCAGTAAAGTATCAATCAAGTCCAGATGCAGAATAGGATAAAGAGAATTCAAGAAGAGCATTTTGAATACATGCTTAGGTGAAAGAAAGATTCTTACTTCAAAAGATTCCCTTTATACGATAAATGTCTCAATACAAAGGCCGTTAATCGGTAAACATGTACAAATTCATTAGAAAACGATTTAATTGTCATTCTATTAATCATTTTGCCAGTTTCTGCTTAATCTATTCGCAAGCTAAACATTAAAGATTAACATAGCTTCTATGTAAACAAACATATGAATAAAGTTCGAATCTTACAGACAAGACTGACACGACAAAGATAGATTTTGAATTAATGCCACTCTGTTCAAAACATATAAATTTAGGCAGAGATTATTTCAAAGCCTATCACAATTGTTTCGACAATAATACTCGCAAGTTTAGAATTAAAGAACAGTGTATAAACACTACAACAAACCACATGATCAAATCTAAAGGGAGGATAACACAGAACACGAAAAAACTGAAGCTTCAACATCGAAAAGTAAGCAGCATTTCCGAGTGAGATAACAGCTAGTAAATTTCATCATTTTAAGGAACCAGAACCCGAAGAGTTTTAATGCATGTCGATAAAGTATAGCCAATTCGACAAACTGAATGCTCAAATGAATAAGTTAGCTAATGAATGAGCTACTACAGAAGCATTTCAGCATGAGTATTCTAACAAAGTACACATATCACTTTCCTAAAAAGTACACTATCAAATCTCAAATTATCAATCTTTGAAGAATATAGTCAACCATTCAAGAAACCATGTAATTAAACAGTTAATGCCAATGCACAAAAATTCAGCGGAATCGAAAATGTAGTAAAAATAGCAAAAAGTACCTTCCTTGGACGACCAACTGGCCTCCCACTCCTCCTAGGCCGCTTCTCCGGGACAGCATCATCAGCAACAGCAGACCGCTTCTCCGAAAACCCTCCGACGCCAACTCCAGCAGCTTTCGAACCGGTACCTTTCCTCGGACGTCCCCTAGGACGGGGAGAAACACTTGGCGCCGCAGCAGCCTCACTCAGAGCATAAGGAACCAACACCGAATTCGTTTGGTTCTTACGCGGACGACCAGGGCGCCTCTTGTACCCATTCGTCCCAGACACATCTGCCACAGACCTAGGCTTCGGCTTCCTAGGCCTCCCTGGGCTCTTCTTCTTCGTCCCGAGTCCCAATCCGTTCTTCGGAGGCCTCCCTCTGCCCCTCTTGCCTATCACAACTCCAGCTGCATCTACTGAATGCAGCTTCTTTGCAGGACGCCCGGGCCTCCTCTTGATCTCGCTAGCATCTTCGGCCAATTCGATAGGCACGTTTACAGCCTCATTGTTGTTCGACTCGGCGACATTGATGTCGCCGGTGAAATGCACCTGCGGCTGTTGATGACCGTTGGTGGCAAAGCCGGGAGGCATAGCATCAGCCATTGGCTGAGAAACCGGGTCGGGTAACGGACCGGGTGCGGGTTTGGGCTGCCCGTTGGGTAAAGCTTCCAAATTGGGCTTCGGCTTCGGCGGCCTGCCACGTCCCCTTTTCGGCCCAACAGACTGAGTAGTGACAGTAGCAGTAGCATTAGCTGCTATTTCTGGCTGCGGCGGAGCAGTCGCCGGAGCAGCTCCGGCGACGGAAGAGTCAGGAAGGTCGGCGATGTTGGCGGGGAAACCAGATCCAGGCAGCATGTAAGATTTCTTGTTCATGACGAGCAATCCATGGGCCTTGAGCCGCTTCAAGTTCTGAGTCAACAACGCCGGGTGCGCCGGCGGAAGTCCAGGGTACGCCTTCTCCATGTACTTCGATATCGCCCTCTTGCTCGAGCCGTCGCGCTCGTTCAGCACCGTAATCGCAGAGTGAATCATCTTAAAAAGCAGCGAAATTGAAAAAAATCAGGAACGAAAATTAGGGTTTCTCATCAAATTGAAAAAATAAAATTACTGGTGTTTACAAATTTGGTAACAAAACTAGCAAAATTGAAGTAAAGGGTTTGAAATTCTTTTCTCACCTCAGCGTAGGAAGGCATAGGGCCGGGTTGAAATCCACCCGACGGCGGAGCAGCGGCGGCCGGAGCTGGAGCTGGAGATTGTGCAGGAACAGCTGAAACCACCGGAGCAGGAGGACTAGCGGTTTGAGGTGGCGGCGGAGCTGGGTAGAAGTTCTGGAGAGGTTGAATATGTGGTGCATATTCGCGGGGGTGAGTGATGTTGGGGTGTGAGTAAGGGACGGCGGAAAACGGGACTGCGGCGGCGGGTGGAGGTGGAGGAGGAGGAGGAGGCTGCTGGGCCCACGGCGGGATGGAGTTGTGAAGAGGATGCGGATCCATGGAGATAAGGATTGAAGGACAGAAGAAAGGTTTTTTATTTCTGATTTCTTAATTTTTTTGTTTTTCGTTTATTTCTTTGTAAGAATACAGAGAAATTCAGAGGAAGAAGAAGAAGAAACACAATTTGGGGAATTTTTATGGAGGAAATGAAATTAAAAATTAGGGCTCCTGAATGAGTTAGGTGGTAAAAATAATAAAACTAGATTGAAATCTGACCGTCCGATTCGAGTGGTGTTAAGAACAGAAAAGGTGGGGAGCATGCGGATCGATGACGTGGACTGGTACGGCGTCGTTTTGGTGTTTTTTTTGACAGTCCTAAAAGAACTTGTTGCTACTTTTTCACAGTCAAATTAGATACACTTGGTAATTAATTAACATGATTACTTCACTAATTCGTTGGATTTAGTAGTGTTAATGAGAGATTTGGGATGCAAATCTATGGTGTTTTTTTATATTTGGCGCGCGCTGCGCGCGTGATAAGATAACGTATGTCTGAATAATTATGAAGATTAATTGTATTTTGTCGCTGTAGTTGACTGGCTCTGGTAAATTTTTAGTGACTGGTTGGAGGGGTAAACCATGGGCGGAGAAAACTATGCATAAGGTTGGTGGTTGGTGCAGTAATGGGTATCACGTTGAGCCCGTGAACGAGATAACGTATGCTTTGGAATGATTGTGAAAATTAATGCCAGATTTTGTATATTGATTTTTTTGAATTTGGTTGACTGAAAGACATGCTCAATAATTGGTCAGTGAATGTGGCCGGAGAAGGAGGTATTGTGCACGGGGGTTGGTGGGTTGTTGAAGTGATGACTAACACGTTGATTCTGTGAAATGGTGGGCGGGAGAAAGAAAAAAAATGTAACGGACGCTTTGAAGAATTAATGAGATTGATTTTAAAATTTTACTTGATTTTGTTAATTTGGTTGGTTTTAGCACATATTTTTAGCAATTTGGTTGATGTTAGTATATATTTGTTTAGTGACTGGTTTGCAAATTTTAATTGTGAGATGACTAAATGAGACATTGAAATAAAAATGCTAAATTTGGTGGTTTTTGCAATTTTAGTACAAATTTTGTGATTGTTATGTCAATGTTGCTAACTATGGACATAATACGTGCATAAGTTGATTGCATTTGAGGATTGTTCATATGTGTTCTTCCTCAAATTATAATTTGTTAGATTGAACTTTCTTTTGCTTGTTTCTTTTTCTATCATTGATTGTGTGTGCTTGACAATAAGAACGGGAGTCAATTGAATACTTAGGAAGTCGTTAGGTTTACTGTTAGCTTAATCATAGAAATGAAAGGTCTGATCTCTTTACAATTTCATTTGTGACATATCTCATCGAACATCTTGAATGCGTTATTGAAGATTCATAGATTAGCTTGATCAAAGGAGTCTTTGGATAAGATAGAATAACATCCCTTCGCTCTAATTTAGGAGTTGAGATTGTCTAAGGAACTTGTCAAGTTATCATAATTGATCATCCGATTTTGTATATCATCTATCCATCTTAACCGAACTAGAGTAGATTCGAGTATGGACAACCTCCCTAAGCATACTTGAAAAACTCAAACTTGACTACTTGTTACTTTTGCATAATTAACTTAACTAGTTCACAAACATTCTCAAACCAAACCTACGAAACCCCGATTAGCTTTTTCATTCGTGTTGAGTAATAGAATAGAGAGACCTTTGAAAAAATAAATATCTCATTAGAGTAAACTTTGTGTGTAGTTATTTGTGGATTAGCTAAAGGTACAATGGATTAGGTAAAAGGGACTAGCATCAGGACCGAGACAGGTATAGGTACAATGACATAAATAGATCAAGACAATGATAGGTACGTTAGAAGAAGGTCAGATGCTGGAGCAATGGGAAGGAAAGGGATGCTCGAGCTAGATGAGAATTTCTAGATAGGGTTGAGGCCAGCGGGTAGAAGAATTTGTGAAGGTTAAATTATCATTCACTGAAGAGCAGAGCAGTCTGCTTATATACAAGGGCTAACGGCTACAAGAAGACAAAACAGTATAACTGACTATTCTAATACGTACACCCTAATACATACAAGCCAGGTGGAGTATTTACAATTACTTTACTAAGACGAAACGACGCGTTTGGAAGAACGCTGCTCCAGCTCTGCCGCTGCTGGATTCTCTGGTTCATTCATGGGTTTGACAGCCCCCGCAAGCTGGCGAGTATATATCCAATACTCCCAGCTTGAACACAATCCAATTGAACCGCTGCACGCTAAGCCCCTTCGTGAAAATGTCAGCTAGATTCCGATCAGTGCATATGTATTGGAGATTCATGAGACCAGACTGCACTCTTTCACGAATCACATGACAGTCAATCTCTATGTGTTTCGTCCGTTCGTGGAATACAGGATTGGATGCCATGTGAATCGTGGATTTGTTGTCACAAAAGTAGCAATTGGCTGAGGATGAGGCACTCCCAATTCTGCCAACAACTGTTTCAACCATTGAAGCTCACAAGACAGATGGGATAAGGCTCTATACTCAGCTTCAGATGAGGATTTAGATACTGTGGTCTGCTTTTTCGCTTTCCAAGTTATAAGCGAAGCACCAAGGAATGTGCAGTAGCCTGTAATTGATCTTCGTGTATCAGGGCAGGCTCCCCAATCTGAGTCACTATAACCTGTTAACTGCAATTTTGTGTTTGCAGAGAAAAACAATCCTTGTCCAGGAGATTGCTTGATATACCTTAGAATCCTATAGGCTGCTCTTAAATGAGATTCCTTTGGTTGTGCTTGAAACTGACACAATTGCTGGACAGAATAAGCAATGTCGGGTCTGGTGGTGGTTAAGTAGCTTAACCTACCAACCAGCCTTCTGTATACCTTGACATCAATAAAACCATCATCACTGTGTTGAGACAATCTGGATTTCATGTCAACTGGTGTAGAAGTCGGTTTGCTGTCAAGATATCCTGTGTCATTTAACAAGTCAAGGCAGTACTTCCTTTGGCAGACAGAGATGCCAGAGGTGTTGGTAGCAACCTCTAGGCCAAGAAAGTACTTTAATCGGGCCAAGATCACGAACCTTGAACTGCTGAGACAGAAAAAGCTTAACGTCATCAATTAGTTGAAAGTTATCCCTGAAATAATCAAGTCATCAACATAAACCAGCATGGTTACCCTCCCCTTTTCTGTCTCTTTATGAAACAAAGAGTAATCTGAATTCGACTGAGTGAAGCAAAAAGCAATCAAAGAATCAGTGAGTTTGGCAAACCACTGACGACTGGCTTGCTTTAAGCCATAGAGGGACTCTGCAAAAGGCAAACCTTTCCATGTAAGTGGGGGGGACTTCCAGGAGGTAGCTCCATGAACACCTCCTCATTCAAATCGCCATGTAAGAAGGCGTTACTAACGTCCATTTGCTCTAATTGCCAACCTTTCACTGCTGCCACAGCCAAAAGAGTCTTAATTGTATTCAGTTTAACCACTGGGGAAAAAAGTATCTAAGAAATCCACACCATAAATTTGAGTAAACCCCTTTGCAACTAATCGGGCTTTGTACCTTTCAACTCGTCCATTCTGAATGTAATTTCACCTTAAACACCCATTTACACCCACAGGTTTCTTACCAGGAGGGCAATCAACAATCTGCCAAGTTTGGTTGTCATTTAAGGCCTGCAACTCAGTCTGCATAGCTGTCCTCCAGCATTCCTCTTTTACAGCTCATCAAAGGTTTGTGGTTCGGTGATAGCAGTAACAGATAATGAGAAATGTTTATGAGATGCACTAAGGTTTTGAAAAGATGTGAAAGCTGAGATTGGATGTGGTGTGGTGGCTAAACTTGTAACATAATCATGCAAGTATGAGGGTGCATGAGTTGTCCTGGTGGACCTCCTAAGGCCTTGGACAGGAGGAGCATCCTCAGCCTCAGGAGGTTGTATATTTGATGATGAATCATCTGCCTCACTCTCATACTCATACCTAATTGGTGATGGTTGAGCATGAGGACTTGCAGAATGCATAATGGGAGATGGAGAAGTGATAGGAGAATGAGGGGAATGCAGAACATGCTCAGGATCATTGACACTATGAGGATGATGCAAATCAAAATCATGAAACATATCAGCAGGAAAAAGAGAGGTGTTGCTGGGAGGAAGAGAAGTAGGAGTGACATTTGGTTGCTGGTGTCGAAATGGTAGAATGTTTTCATAAAATATGACATCACGAGAGACAAATTTGGTTTTGAGGTTGAAATCATACACTTTGTATCCTTTCATTCCTGCACAAAACCTAGGAAAATTCCTTGTCTGGCTCTTGAATCAAACTTGGTTTTGCCACGGTCTAAACTGGTTGCATAGCAAAGACATCCAAATACCTTTAAACTGGTGTAATCTGGTGATTTGGAATACAACATTTCAAAAGGAGTTTTGTTGTCAAGAATGGGGGTTGGTAATCTGTTGAGGATGTGAACTGCATGAAGAACACAGTCACTCCAGAAGAAAAGAGGTAGGCCTGAATGAAACCTTAAGGATCTTGCTATGTTTAGAATATCCTGGTGTTTCCTCTCGACTCTGCCGTTTTGCTCTTGCCTTTCCACACACGATTTGTGATGGATGATTCCATGAGCCTGATAGAAATCAGCCATGTGAAACTCTTGGCCTTGATCACTCCGTATTATTTTAATTTGGTATCAAACTGTTTTTCAGCCATGATGCAGAAATTCTGCAGGAGTGATCTGGTTTCTCCTTTGTTCTTCATTAAGTATGTCCAAACAGCCCTACTGTAGTCATCTACTATGGTAAGAAAGTAGCTGAATCCATCATGAGATTTAACGTTTAGGGGCCCCCAGATATCAGTATGCAGAAGCTCAAAAGGATAAGAAGTAATGGTACTGCTAGAAGGAAAGGAAAGGCGTTTTTGTCTAGAAAAGTGACAAGTTTCACAATGCTTAACAAGTTCAACTGATAATCTGGGATTACATTTATTCAAAAGGGAAGTTCTAGAACTGGATAGATGGCCTAATCTATAGTGCCAGACATTGATATCTTGAGGGTTCAGGTTCAGAATAGTAGATGCCACTAGAGGAGATTTGACTTTGGGTTGGTTGCTGGCATCTTCTAGTTGGTAAAGGCCCCTATCCTCTCTTGCAGAACCAATCATCCTGTGAGTCAGAAGGTCCTGGATTTGGCAGAAATTTGATCGAAAAGTCAGGGAGACAGGTAAAGTGTTGGTAAGTTTGCTGACAGATATAAGGTTAAAGGTGAAAGAGGGAATGTGGAGAACATTGGTCAAAATTAGGCCTCCAGAAGTTCTAATGGTTCCTATGTGATTGGCTGATACCTTGTGACCATTAGGGAGAGTAACAAACGTATTGGTGAGAGGTTTGGTTTTCTATAAAATGAGTTAAAGAACAACACATATGATCTGATGCACCAGTGTCAATGATCCATGCATTTTCTAAATGTGAATGATGAGAATGATTATGTAATGTGAGAGCATATTTACCAGCTGAGTGTGGGAGTTGAGTGATGTTGGTAGTGGCAGAATGAGCTTGGTGATGTGTAGGAGGGTTTGATGATGAGGCTGTGCCAGAGTTCTGCTGCAGAAGAGCCATCAGTCTAGTGTAGTCCTCAGCAGTCAACCTAACCATCGAGTTATTGCTGCCCTGAGAAAAGTCATTGGTAGATTCACCTGCACCACTGCCAGTATGCTGCCACTCCCAACTGCTGCTTGCAAAACGAGGATTCCCAAAATTCCTATTGCCATTTGCCTCATTCCCTCCTTTTTGTTCTTCAAACGATAGCAATCCTCTATGTTATGGTTCTCTCTTTTGCAGTATCTACAAAAAAGAGCAGGCTTCTCTTCAGTGTTTCTGAACCAGTAGAGCTTTGGCTATTCTTGAAATCTCTTCCCTGATATGAAACTCTTCCCTGATGGTGTGAACCAGTGCTTGCCAATGCAACTGATTCCACTCCAGCTGCTTCCTTAAGATGAGGTTTGAGCTGCCTCTCGAGCTTGAGAGCATGTTTGAAAGCCACCTTAAGAGTAGGAGGCGGATCCATAAACAACAACTGATTCTTGGTCATATCAAACTCACTGTTAAGACCAATAATGAAGTCTATGACCTGATCATCATCTTGGTATCGCTTAACCGTTGTATAGGTGTTGCATCCACCTGTATGAACTCCGACTCCACACTCACAAGGAGGAATTGGCCTGAATGACACAAATTCCACCCAAAGGGTGTGCAGCCGGTTGAAGTATTCAGTGACAGATGAAGTACCCTGCTTACATTCAGAAATCAACCCCTTTCAGCTGTGCAATACGCACAGAATCAGCTTCACCATACTTTTCCTTCAGATCCTTCCAAAGCTCATATGCATTATCATTATCTATCATCGATTCAGAGATATCCGGTTCTAAGGAGTTAATAATCCAGCCTACTACGCTCGTGTTACTACGATCCCAGATATCAAAGTTTGGATCAGTCGGTTCAGGCATAAGCAAACTTCCATCAATGAAACCAATCTTACGTTTGGTCTTTAGCGCTATCCTCATCGTTCTACTCCATAAGTGATAATTAGATGGATTCAATTTCACAGATATAATCCTTGAGCAAGATTCTCATTCGGATTGATGTAGTAAGGGCCAAGATCATCAATACCTGAACCAGAATCCTTGCTGTCTGAACCTCTGAGCTACCATTCTTGGGACGCTTGTCTTCAGCCATGATAACTCAGCCCTGAGAGAGATGAAAGATGGTGTCGGCGGCTGCTTTACGGCTCTGATACCATGAGAATTTCTAGATAGGGTTGAGGCCAGCGGGTAGAAGAATTTGTGAAGGTTAAATTATCATTCACTGAAGAGCAGAGCAGTCTGCTTATATACAAGGGCTAACGGCTACAAGAAGACAAAACAGTATAACTGACTATTCTAATACGTACACCCTAATACATACAAGCCAGGTGGAGTATTTACAATTACTTTACTAAGACGAAACGACGCGTTTGGAAGAACGCTGCTCCAGCTCTGCCGCTGCTGGATTCTCTGGTTCATTCATGGAGTTTGACACTAGAGCAGAACGTGCTGTCGTTGAAGGCAAGAGAGGGTAGACAGTAAGAGGCAATCGAGTTAGTATAATAGTTGTATGAAAGTGGTTTCTGAACATTAAACTTTTATTTTTGTTAATTTTAAAGCATTTACGCCCCCGACAATAATATGCGACAATAAAAAGTATGACTAGAAAATCATCAAGATAAACAAACTTTGTATGTGACATATGTTTGTGGGGAACAAAAATAAAATGCTTTAATTGTATATCTAATAAACATTGTGAAATATTTTCTAACTTAAGTTATTTGAATATTTGTCAATACTATCAATACTTGTCAAATTGCCATAGAATTAACCTTAATAACAACAACACATATCAACCCTTTATTTGAGGGAGAAGATCATCAATCTTTAGAAGCAACAATATGATAAAAGATAATAATAACAATATAACATTAGTAACATAATCCGTTCATTTTGGAGCTTTTGGCTGTTAGAGACATATGCACACTTTACCGCTCAATGGGCTGGAGTGAAGTTGACATCGAGGGGGATACTACGGAAGTGCAACAAGTGATCGCTCGACGACAACTGACGGCTCGTGAAGGAGGGCCCCTAGTCATGGACATTGTGCACTACCTGGATTCTCT